>VZTY01015507.1:81562-348977 GCA_013400935.1 Turnix velox
CATAAGTTACTATGAGGTCCCCTCTGAGCCTCATAAGGCTGGACAGCAGGCTGTCCAAGGCTGGACAAGGCACTGAGCAGCCTGGTCTAGTGGGAGGTGTCCCTGCCTAAGGCAGGGGGGTTGGAACTCGATGATCTTTAAGGTCCCTTCCAACCCAAACTATTCTATGATTCTATGATTTATCCAAGGCAAAATATTGCTTACTTGAAAGTTATATCCTGTTCAAGCATCAAGAAATTGTGATGATTTATGATCTTATATTTATAAATGTTGGTATGAATATTAAATACTCAGCAGCTTTATTATGCTGTCAGCCACAGATAAATTTCTACATAAATGACATTTTAATTATTGCCGTGTAAGTACTCAATTTTGCAACCACAACTAATTCCCTATATTCAGATATCAAACTTTAGTCTAGTAGCCTGAATTAAAGCCACCTGAAATCAATGAAAAGATATCCCTTACATTAAAACTGAACTTTGAATCAGGTCAGTTTAGATCACAGTAAAAATAGATTATCTTTCTAAACAAAATTTAAATGTATGCCTTTTTAGCAATGACGAAGTGTGGAACAAAAATACTCAGAATTGCATAGTAAATATGTATTCTATTTTCAGTGAGTAAAATTTATTCAATTATTTGAAAAACTATCATGGCAAAACTAGGAGTGTTTAGCAATTAGGTGAGGAATCACTCTGTAATACACAAAGACAATCAGCTTTCCCTGTGTAGACCCTTAATTATTTTACATTATAAGAGAAATTACAAGCATATTATCTTGATGCTGCAAAGTTGATCATCAGTGAAAATTGATGTTGACATTTAATTGTTCCGAAGCTTCCTATTTAGTATCTCACTAAGATGAATGGCCCAGTTTACACTTTCCAGAGCTATTGTTTTAGTCTATGGTACTACCACATTCCAATTAATGTACACAAGTATAGGTTTCTCTGCACAACTAAGACTGATGAAGTCTTTTACAAAAGTAATGGCAATATGAAAGAAAGTAATTTTATAGAGCCTGTCATGATATATCCAACAAACCTTCTTCCTTGATGTGATATATTGCAGTATTTTCACTAATGTCCTAGATGACTGAAGAAGGAAAAAGCATTTGCCAATACATAGAATTTGATAGTAGTTGGAATAATTTTGTGTGTCATAATCAGAATTCAAAATGAATTTGAAGAATTGGAGAAATGTTCTGAAATCAATCAAATAGAATTTGCCAGTAGAGGTTAACAGCAAGCACAACATACTAGAATAAGGAAAGAAAATCAAACCTATAGATTGAAAGTGGGACCTGTCTGGCTAGGTGGCTGTATAACATCTATAATTGCATCTGAATTAACAATGTGCTGTTGTTGCTAAAAACATGCATTTTGAGGTGAATTAACAGGAATGATGTATAAGGCATGGGAGGCAATTATTCTGCTCTACTTGTCACTTCAGAAGGTCTCAGCTGTACTTCAGTATTCATCCTTGGGCTGCAGACTTGTAGAAGAGACAGTGACAAATGGACAGAAGGCCCAGAGAAGAAGCAAGTCTAAGAAAGCCCAAAATCCTTGGGAAAAGACTGAAGGGAATAAGTTAGAAAAGGGAGTATGATAACAATCTTCATCTACTTAGAAGTTGTTACAAAGTAATCAGTTGCTCTTAGTTGCTCTTCATTCAAGTGACAAGGATGAATTAGTTTAATTTGCAGAAGAGGAGATCTAACTGCAACATTAGGAAAAGCTAACAGTGAGAACAGCTAAACTCATGTTGCTCAGGAAGGCTGTGGAATCCCTCCCATTGAAGCTCTTTCAGAAAATGGGTAAGACAAGCACTGGTGAGGGACAGTCTAATTATACTCAATACTGCAATGAAGCAAAGGACCCAAATGACCTTTCAGTCTGCACATCTGTGATGCTTTGGGGCTATTTAAGACCCTATTTAATCATCTTTCAAATAGCACCAGTGTATGTGTTGTTGCTTAGACAAAGAGAATGCTACCAACAATTCCTGAAGTTACTCAGATTTTTGACAATGATTCGCTACTTTATTAATGATTAAATCACCAACCACTTGCCTAAGAAAATTATTTTCTATGCTTGTTCATTTTCATTGACTGTTTGCGACTCTGGTTTATATAAGCAGATATGTAAGTAGATGCAGAAAAATGCATTAACTTTTCTGAAAAAATAAAAGGCAATCTTTTCTCTGAAAGCCCCAGAATGTCCTCATTTTGGATATGGAACCTGGACAGATGATGTAGTTCATATTTTATCAACTCACTTTCTATCTTGGGCAAATGTTTATTAGGCAAGCTCTTATAACCAGATATAAGTAGAATTAATTTAATATTATTTGGGTGATTTAGGCTACTGTAATTACTATGAATGACAATACAGTAGGATCCAATGTGGCAGAAACTTCTGTGTGAAGGCAGTAACTTCTTAAGCCACTCAGAATTGTTTCTAGGGCTTGTCTGATTTTTATCCATAATCAAATTTGACATGAAAGATTTGTCACTCTGAGTTCATTAACTTTTTTATGGGCTTTATCCTCCAAAGTTTTTGGATCCCATTTTGAAACTCAAACTCATTTGCTTCGCATGGACATTCAAAAGTGCTTTGCTTTTATTTGGATGACAGTTTTTCTAGACAATTTAAGATTAAATTGATTTCATTTTCCATTTCTAGGACTGCTTCAAGCCTGCAGTCATGCATGCTCGTTGCTTGTGTCTGAAGGAAAAGCTGTTTACAGCAGAGCTCTGAGGGGTGTCAACAGTTGCCTTCTGGGGCTGCTGAGCAGCTCTGACCAGCTGGACTGTCAGCAGCTGGAACCTGTCCACTTTTCTGTTGGAGCAGCCCCAGGGTCCAATATTGTATATTTGTACTACTTTTAGCCTCCTCTTATCGATGGGCACAGCATGGACTAGCAAAGGCTGTTGTTTCATCAGGCCTCTGTTAGTCTTGCTATAGCAATGCATTCATGTAACATGAGCTCGTTACCCAACTAATGACTTCTAGTGGACACTCTGTATCTGTCACATTTTATGTTAACATGGTAGTATGCGAAATCAGCTTTTTCCAGCATGCTGTCTTAGAACAAACACCTCCACAGCTTCCTTCAGGCCAAACAGTGCCTCAGTGGTGGTCACACATTCGCCCTTGGTGAATCCGTTTCCTCTGTGTCACACTTCTTCACTTCCTGCCTGGCTGATGAGTTCCTTACAATATGTCCAGAGGTGACTGCACCATGGTGTATGATGAATCCTTGTCCCTGGGAGGATAATGTTAGGTTTCTTTGTGTGTCATAATGATACTGCACAGTGGTGCCAGAATATATGCCTAGAGATGGAATAGTTGCATACAAAACCAACCAAACAATAGAAGACCTAGAAAAAACAGACGTAATCACTTTTTTAGAGGTCATATATGCACCCTTGTGTCATCATCACCCCCTTGTAAATATATGTACTTTAGAATACAAACCACATCCTCTTTGCAAAGCAGCTCAAATTGCAAGGCAATCTCATAATTGCATATATTTTGTTTGTGCTTTTATAATAAACTAAATGTACTAGAGTACATTTAAATAAATGCTCTTTTGACCTAAGATATAATAATACATGCATTTAGGATGCAATTCTAGCTTAAGAGTCCTTTGAGGGTACTGGGTGCTGAAGACACTGCAATTTACAGGCTTATGCACCTGGCTGATTAAAAGACAGAGATATAATCCGGAAAATAAGGTCTCTGTCACCTCCCAGATATCTTTCTTCTTCCTTCTGACATCTTTCTATAACTTCTGAAGTGGCTATTCTAGTTGTCAGAAATCGTTGTCTTTTCTCTGGAAGCAGAGCACAGAAGGGCTGGTGTGTTGAGGAGCAAGGCTGTTTGTCTCTGCGTAAGTGCATCACATCATGCTCATCAGGCTAAAGTATCACTTGTTGAGGTTGAGGTTTTTGAGGGAAGCAACTCACTATTATTAAATAGTTAAAGTGAAATGAAAAGTACTGTCAAACAGTGCTTTCCCTTTATAATGCCCTTCTGAAATTCAGATTTCTTTTTACCTATTTGCACTCTCCATTTTATACCCTCCAAATTTTACAACTCATCTTCAGCTGCATAGAATATTTTACCAATGGCATTAGATGTATTGCATTGAGCCTGTGCACTGCCTAAGAGAGGTGACCAAAATTTCAGTGCATTTTCCTTCTCAGTTTCCTCTTTTTGTTTGAGTGAAACTATAGCTTATGGATGTTCACAAAAAGAAAATATCCTTTAAAAGTAAACATTGTGATTGTCAAACCCCAAAGCCTGACAAATGCAATCCCTCAAAACAAGTAATCTGTTTTTTTTAAAAATAACTGATCAGGTTTCAAGTTGGCAGCCAACACCCTTCAAATTCTATGCAGATCTCCAGTTTTTTAAACTTTTAGCCAAAATCTTAAGCACTGTAGCAGCTCACGAAATGTTGAAATGGCTGATTGTTTCTTAAAGGTTATTAATATATCCACTTCTTATTTTTCATCCTCTGCTTCACTGAAGATTGTTTTTATATTCCACAGCTCATGTAGGAGGCTATGCAAAGAATTATTAATAAAATATTAATGCTGTCATCCCACAGGATGCCGATTACTTCTCAGATTAATGGAGCAATTTTTTGAAAGCCTCTTTCTAAAGCAGCAGTTGGGGTATGGTTACAGATGTCCACAGTAGTTATATCATACAGTAAATTAGAAAATATATGTCAGGACCTATTATTCTAACGGGGGTCTTGTAAAATTTTTAAACAATATAAAAAGATAACAGACTTGCAGACCAATGACCCTCTTTGAAACAATACCTCCAGTGGAGAGAAAAAAACTTCTGTTGACTTGTGCATGGCTGTCAAATTAATGCTTCAACACTAATCACTCTTCTTGAATGCAAGCTCTTCCTTTCATTAGCACCTTCATAAGGTATCTCTTAAGCACTCATTAGACCAACACAGCTGAAAACTGGTAAACTCATTTTCAGTATCAGCTACCACTATTCCAGCCCTGGCCAGATACAGAACAGACAGTGCTATACTGCTGCTGTCACTTTGTTTCCTGTAATATTTGTAAAGAAATATTTTGGTTTCAAAATCATTAAAATAGAGCAAGATCTTATATATGTATACTTTGTCATATGCCCAGTATATGCAAGGATAAGAACAAGAACAGAAATTCTCCTTCCTAAATGGCTATTTAAGTAGCCCATCTGCAGAAACGCAACTGCCAAATTTTTAGAGATCAACAGCAGCAGCATGAACAAGGGAGCCATTGTGGTGTGTGTAATGGCAATATTTGTTTTGTGCAACTTAGGATTTGTTGTGATAGCAAATTAAATTATGTACCAAATTAAAGGTGAGATCATACCTTACAGTTTTTCAGTGGGTTTGTTCTTGTTATGGGGCAGGGATTTGTCATACCTAACCTGAAGGGGTAAGTTTATGCAGATATACAGCTGCGGTCAAGTCAAATGGCACAGGAGAATGGAGTGTGCAAGGGCAAGGAATAAAGCTCCCTTAGTGGTCTGTGCCTGCAAGCTGAGGATTATTTGAACAGTGATCAAATGTTCTCAGGAAATGTGTTTTAATTAAATTCTGCTCAGTTAAGAAGCAAGACAGGGGCACAATTGTCACCATAATCCCTCCTTAATGGGAGGCTGAATGCTGATAACCTGTCCATCAGTATTCTGCTTTGGCAGGTTGGTGCAATTACTGGTTGATAGCACAAAGGCTTGCAAGGACAGTGCTCCACTTACTAAATGTTGCAGTTATGGTCATTCCAACCTGTGGAATAGCATGCACAGATCATCCCCTCCCCAGGTTTTGGGGATCCCATAAATACCCAGGTTGTCCATGCAGAAAACTTGTCGTCTCCCAGGAGCTCTAAGCTCCTATGTAGCTTATGCAGCTCTAGTGAAGAGGTTTTCTTTCTGACTTGTCTTTACAAGTTCATATTACTTCTTTCTTACAAAGTGCAGGATAATGGAAAAAGACTATTACTGCTTGTATACCATCAGCAATTTTTTTGGTGATATGAAACTGAGTGCTGAGAGACCTCAGTAGGCTGGAGAAATAATCTGAAAGGAACTTCGTGAAGATCCACAAAGGAAAGTAAACACTTTTTTACCTCTGAATATAACTGAGCACTGGTACAGTATGCCTGGGGTAGCTAGAGAGTCCCAGTCCTTGGAGACAGATACTCAAAAGCTGTCTAAACATGGTCCTGGGCAACTGGCTGTAGATTATCTTCTTTGAGCAGGATGTCTCCAGAGGTTGTTCCCATCCTAAACCATTCTGTGGTTATGTGATTTTGTGATCCTAAATATAAGTCTCATGCAAAAGACAGATCATCATTGAACTGAAGAAGGAAGGAAATATAAGAGCACAGCAAGCTAAAACATCACAAGGGTAAGAGAGTCTCAGTACAAGTTTGTACATCAAGTCTCCACAGATCAAGATTTTTGAAGTCCAGTCCAACTACCAGTCAAGGATTTATTTATCAGAACTGCAGTGTGACAGGATATTAGGAAAGTAAAGAGGAAACAGAGACAAAAAAACCCCTCCTTTTCAACAGATCTCCTGTGACTCACTGTCACAGACTGGCTGTATTTTATGTGAAGTCGAAAACATCTTTTCTTCGCAGAAACAATTCCATGGAAACTCCACTCACTGCATCTTCTAGATTTGATGTTTCCCCACAGGGAGATAGGCTGTACTGAAAACAAGAGGTTCTGAGTTGTATTCCAAGATAAAGCTTATTCTCATGAAGGGAAAGGTTGTTACTGCCTGCAGCTAAGAGAAATTATTAAAAAAAAACAAAAGCCAAAATTACATGTGCAAGACACTGTCTCTGAATTTTCTCTGAAACTTTGATTTGTGCTTTTGCCTTGTTTTCCCACCCCCAAGCTCCCATCTTTTCTAATGTTAGTATGTTATCCTCTATCTTAGAACTGTTGAAGAAGAATTATATAATTCACCTACAGAGTTTTTTCTTCAGCCTTTTCAGAATGAAATCTCTGTGTAAATGTCATGCAAGTGGTTCAGGAATGAGACTGATCGTTTCATATCTTTGCAATTTTACCAAGAGATTCAGTACTTGGGCTTTAGTGTGCCTTGCCTGTGCATATGCCTTAGCTAGAAACTCTGGCTTTGTATCTGCCCTTTAACCATCATAATCTTCTGCCACATTTTCTACCCCAGAGATGTTTGGTAAGAAGAAGAAAAAAATGTTTTAAAACATCAATTTGTTTTATAGTTTGCATAAACATCTATTTTTCCTTCTTGTTATTTTTCATATGCAATCTGAGTTTCTTGTTTGACAACATAGAAATTAGACATCATCATTTCATGTAAACTTTAGTCAATGGAGGTCTTGTGACTTTGGTCACAAGAGAAAAAAATTCCATGATGACAATCAGCCAACAATTGGAATAATCTTCACAGGGAAGTGGCAAATTCCCCAGCACTGAATACTTTTAAGATTCAGCTGGACAGGGTGCAGGGCCATTTTGTCTAGACTGTGCTTTTGCCAAAAAGAGTTGGACCAGATGATCTTTGAGGTTTCTCCCAACCTGGCATTCTATTATTCCATGATTTTATGTATCAGAAATCACTTCATGAATGCAGTGCAATTTTATGCTAAGTACCATATCACATGCACTAACCATTGTAATGGAACAGCATATGTAAAATGACTAGAAATTTATTACATTTAATTATTTGTAACTATTAATTGCTCTAATTGCTTTAATAACAGTGTTATTTGATTTGCCACAGAAATACTATCTATTTATATGAACAGACTAGTGAGATGCAAGATTCTTTGTGGCCAGAACACCAGACAAACACTACAGAAGAATTAGACTATGATTTAGTATTTACGAGTGCTAGTGGAATAATCTAAGATGTGAATTTGAAATGTGTTTGTTATCTTGCACTAATTTTCTCCGTAGAATTCTCAAGTGGACAAGGTTTTAGCAGGCCCCTTTGCCAAAGATCTGATAACAGTGGCATTGTAGGCACCATGTATCTTGGTTTAAGTTTACAGTTCAAGGTAAAGCTACTACATCAGGCAGCAAATTCACAAAAGGAGAATTTACCTTCCTCAGAATCCTCTGGTAAGAAAGAAGGTACCTGACTCAGCCCATTTGTTTCATCCTTCACTGCTGATTGCTCCAGCTGCTGGACCAACATCAGCCTACCCACTCCTTATCTTCTCATGGTTCAATGATTATAAAATTTTAGCCTCTTTATATCACAGCACTGGTGGTGTAACTGAGGAGAACTTGTTCTCTTTTCCTTTTCAACATTTTCAGGCCTTGTCAAGGGAAATACAAAATATGGATCATGATTAGTTTTTATTTTGGCTGAGGAGGGTATTTAACCCATGTTCTCCTGAATACACTGCCTGGCTGCATCTTCTGGGATATTATACTAAAATAGGCATCCACTTGAATGTGCTTGAATGGCAGGAGGCACAGCTGCAGGGCTTTACTTTCATCTTAGCAAAGGATGACTAATCCATGAATCCAAAATGGACTTTAATTTTGGTTGCTCATCTTAGTCAAACTGAGAGTGGCTCAAGGCACAAGCAATGATAGAGTATTTAGGGAGCTTTTACTGAAAATTTAGGATCCTATGAACTCTAATGTTGGTTGGTGTCTTGGGCTTGATTAACTGCTTTTCTATCAGGTATGTATTGAAAAGATTTTGTCCTAAAAGCTTACAGACCTGTTTTGCAATTATGGCTGTCCAGCTCCTTGCAGAGTGAAGAAGATGAGTCTTGTCAGAAGATTTTTACTCTTCAATAATTAAGTAGTTGTAAGTGCATTCTCCAAGATAACATTAAAAAATAACATTTACATTCAAGATAATGTGTTTAGGGCAGCATAAATTTTGTCCTGAAAGAAAAGGAAAGGAGAAGCAGCAGTAGATAAAATTTCTCTAAAATTTAATTTGCATGTACAGAAATCCACAGATCTAGAAGTGGATTGCCTTGTACTGAAGTCACTTTTGTGCATCCATTTCCCTCTTTAGAACTGGCTGATTACTGGCTGATTCCCTTTAAGTGAGTGATAGTCTAACTTGAGCAGAAGATAATTGTCACTCTGCACTGGGGAGAGGTTTGATGATTAGATAATATTAATGTGTTATGAATACCTGTGCTTCTCTTGCTCTCTACATAGTAACTACCTGCTTAAATAGATAAATAGACCAAGAAACATGCCTTTAATTTATCCAGCTGGGAAAGAGTATGCTAGATCTCTTCCTCCTTGAATGTTTTGATTAGTAAAAAAAAATTTAAACACCTATATTTTCAGGTGGCAAAAAGCACCATACATATTTGAACTATTCACTGATTCTATGATCCATGGATAACAGCATGAGGAAAGGAAGTAACATGCTCTTCTGATCCTCTTCTACTTTCCTATGTGGGCAAATGAAAGAAAAATAATGATGCAAATCATCATGAAGTTGATTATTCTGTGTATAAGAAATGGATAAAAAGCTAAAATAAAAGAAGTACCACCAAGCCATTACAGAGTTTAATGAATTTAAAGCAAGATTGATATGAAAGCTGGAGTCCACACTACGAACATTTGGCTGAGCAGGAGAAGGTTATGCAACAGTTTCTTTGTTTCTCAGTACAAGCAGTGTGATGATTTATTTCTTCATTTCATAAAATATGAAGTAAAGAACAAGTGTTCCTAACAGCAACAAGACAAAGTGCACAGAGCAACAAGAACTTACTGTCTGGCTGGGTCAGAAGTTGTCCTGAGGTCCATGTGTTAAGTTTGTGTGCCTCTGCAACAGTTAATGCTGCTTCCATCTTCATTTCAAACAGCTTCCAAAGCAGGGTAGAATGGACAAGTTGTGAAGGTAAATGCTGTTAACTGACAGTGAGTTCCCTATCTGAGGTGAATTACACCTTCTGCTCCATAGATCTTATCTATGCATTCTTAAGAGTACCTACTCAGCATTGGAAGTGCCTTTGAAAGTTCTTCATAGCAAAAGATTTTAAAAACTGGTTAGGCCTCTTTATAGATCTGCAGAGGAAAAATGAGATCCATAAACATGTTTGAGGAAAAAGTACTCAGAAAAAAATATCTGCTGTGTAATTTATATAATGCTGTCGTCACATTAAGTCTGGATAAAACCTGTCACTCGAAGACTTGGTAAAGAGTGGTTTTGAGTATATGAGAGTCTCAAAAAAAGACTAATCACATAATAGTTTTATTTAAATTTAACATGGAATATTATCAGATGAAGAGTTATGTGTCTACTGACATTGCTATAACAGTTCTAAAATTTTCTATTATAAAGTCTGTGGAAAATAATGTTAACTCCAAAATTATGCTTGCACCAAATAAAACAATCCAAGTAGAGCAGGAAGGTTTGTGGGATGTTACAAGGGGTGTGATTTTGAACACTTTTCATAGGATTTTCTTTTATTTTGGGGGGGACGGAGAAAATGAATTAAATTTTTTCCTATTCTGGTCAAAGTACTTTCTAAAGAGTCATTTTATGAACTAGAATTGGCTTTCTAAAGTGAAAAAATTAAATATTATAAGAGGTGGTGTAGATAAGCAGACATACAGCTATTCATGTAAGAAGTCCATGTGGCTCAATAAAATAGAATATAACAAATTCCTGCCCATCACCTCCTCATATCCTTACCATTATGCAAACACAATGTGTATTGAAATTCCCATAGAGATGTGATACAAATCCTACTAAAAAAATGCTAAAAAGAAATCCCACTTTCTTGTGGTATTATGTTCTTCCAGAGATAAAAATTAAAGCTCTGTAAAAATGAGAACCTGGGGAGGAAAAACCCAGAATTACTTCTCTGTCCTTTTGGACATTAGAGTAATTTATCTACTGGCAGCTGCTGGCACTGACTGGCCAGTGAAGTAATCCAGTAGTCTTTTATCCTCACATTTGTCTTGCTTTGGTTTATTTCTGTCTAGTCCTTGCATTTCAGGACCTCTGTATTATTCTTTACAGTTGAAATAAATGCTGTTTTATTATTCAAGGGTAAATGCCAACCTTTTTCATGGCTATTTGTGGGATTTTTGCATCCACAGTTCCACTGGCGTTTAGTAGTGATTTTTTATGCATGCAATCTAATCCAAAGTCCAGAGACCTACTTGTGATTTATTTATATACTTCAGCAGGCTTTGAATCAGAAGTTATGACTGTAGCCTTTATGAAACATATTATTCTTGTAGACAGGCTGGTATTGACAGAAGTTATTTTTCTAGGTGGCAGCAACATAGTAATGCACACATTTGGTGACAGAAAGGAGTGCCCCTGTGGTACACTAACACAGAAGTCTTCATGGAACTTAACAGACTGCTCATTAATACTAAATGTCCAGAAGGGAGGGAGGAAGGAAAAAGGGAAGAAAGGGAGTTAAAAAAGAAGGAAGGATTGAGGGAAGAGAGACAGTGGAGTGAGGGAAGGAAGGAGGTGATACCACAAGGAGAGAGAAGGAAACTTTATTGATTTTCCCAGTGAAAACCAGTGTTGTTAGATCTGTTGATCTGTTAACAAACAGAGAAGGAGGAAATTACATACTTTTAAAATTCAGTGTGATGTTTTGGTTTTGCACTGTGCCTTGTTTTGCCACCCTAGATAATTTCTAGAATAAAACAGTCTACCTTGTAGTAGTAAGGAGTTAAAAATACAGACTGTCATAGTACAATTTTTTAGACTAACATGGTGATACGTACTCTGGTGAAAATGAGGTTTCTTGCTGTTTTTGTATTATTCAGCCATTGCACTTCAAATACGATGGTACTTTTCTGATATGGGGCAGAGGGAGATAACCTCCATAAGCTTCCTTTATGCCCACGTTCACCAACAGAAAGATGATACCCATGCACTTGTTCTCTGTGTAAGTTGAGGAGTAGGCTTTACTTACAGGTTGGAACATCTGGTCCAACCTTTCTGGGAAAAGAAACGTCTACACAAGATGGCCCTGTACCCTGACCATCTGAATCTTAAATTTTCTAGTATTGGGGAAGTTACCCCTTCCCTAGGGAGATTGTTCCAATGATTGTTTTTTCTTATTGTGAAAAATTTTCCTCTTGTGTCCAACCCAAATCGCCCCTGGAGTAAGTGGAACTCATTACCTCTCATCTTTTCCTTATGGCTCCTTGTAAGAAGAGTTTTCATCTTCTTTATAGACCTCGTTTAAATACTGTAACATGGTGATAAAATCTCTGCTAATCTTTCTTTTCTCAAGGCTAAACAAAACAAATTCTCTTAGTCTTTCCTCATATGGTAGGTTTCTCAGTCCTTTGCTTATCCTAGTGGCTCTTCTCTGGACCTTCTCCAGTCTGTACTCATCTTTTCTGTATAGTGGGAACCAGAACTGAATACAGTATTCCAAGTGTGGTCTGGCAAGTGCAGAGTAGAGTGAGATGAGAAGGGAGATAACTTTGACCTTGCTGATGGAGTCCAGCATCCTGCTGGTTTTCTTTTGTGCAGCAGCAGTGCACTGTTAACTCATATTGAGTTGCTTGTCCACCAGGGCTGCTCCCCAGCTGGGTAGATCCCAGCCTGTGCTGCACTTCTGTATTCTATTTTCTCAAGTGCAGGACCTTGCACTTGTCCTTGCTGAACTTTAGAAAGTTCTCACTAGTCCACTCTTCCAGCATAAGCAGGTCTTCCTGCAAAGTGTCCCTTCCAAAATGTCTATTTCTGCACTCAGTTTGGTTTGATCCTGTCATGCAGATCACTTATTGAAGGTGTTTCACAACATTGGGACCAGTATGAATCCCTGCAGGACTTCATTTGTTAGAAGTTTCCAGTTTGAAATGGAGCTATATACCACCATCCTCTGGGTATCTGACAGTTCCCACCCACTGCATAGACCACTTATCTAGACTTTAATGCATCAGATTCTCTAGGAAGAGGCTGTGGGAAATGATATGGAGAAATACAGATGAACACTGTCCATTGCTTGCTCTGCACCAACTGAATACCTTAGTTTATCGCAGAAGGCAATCAGGTTTGTCAAGCACTATTTACCTTTGGTGAATTCGCGATCACTTTTCCTGGTCATGTGCTTCATCTAACTTCTGATAGCCCCTGGGGGATTTGTTACTTAACTTTCCCAGGGACTAAAGTAAGACTGGCGGGCTAAAAAGTTTCTGGATACTCCGTTGAGTACTTCTTGAGGACAGAGGTGACATTAGCCTTCTTGCAGTCTTCTGAGACATCTTCTGACCTCCACAATTTCTCAAAGGTTGTAGAGAAAAGCTTCACAGAAATGACAGCTCTCTGAACAGCCTCAGGTGGGTAAGGTCAGGGCCCATTGATTTGTAGGGATCAAGCTCTTGTGATATTTCACATATTGACTCTGCCTTTACTGACAGTGGGGCTGTGTTTGCATCAACTCAATTTGCAAAGTCTGGGACCCAATGGTGCTGGTAAAGACAGAGGTTAAAAAAAGTGCAGAGTCTCTGTTTTTCCAGTGTTGTTGGTTTCTAATTCACCCCTTCTATTTGAAAGTGAGACAATATTTTCCTTCTGTTTCTGCTTGTGTTTTGTGTACCTGAAGAACCCTGCTGTTGTTTTTGATATGTCTGGCCAATTTCAGTTCAAAGCTCTTACTGGACATTTTCCATTTGGGACAGTACCAAATATCCTTCCTTAATACTTACTTGAAAAATACAGCTATGATCTTAACACTACATAATTATAAAGAATTACTTGTCAAGATTTTATTATATATTGTTATATAATTCTCTAGCAGCAGCAGCACTTACAGGCAAATTCAGGAGCAGCTGAATGAGAATTATAGAAAAGAGATATCTTAAAAGTTTGACTTTCTCCCATAATCCTTCTCCTAGAATAAGCAGCATCCCATTGCATGCCAGTGGACCATCAGTGATGATCTGTGTTTCTCTGGCAAAGAATTATTTGATTATATATTTTCTAACTAGCCTGCAATAGAGAGATTTATCAGGGAATGAAATGAGAAGAGGAACAGCAAACAGTTGCTATGTTGAAAGAAAGATGTCCATCAGCATTTATCCTCCTACGTAATTTGTTCAGTAATTCACTTAGTCTGACTACAAATCATTATCAGACTGTCTGTCAGGAGGAAAAATCACCAGACATCCACTGTATCAATAATAGTGATTACAGTTTTGTATTCTGTCTCAATAACTGTATTTTATTCTGTTGTTTTTTCTATAGGGAAAAAGTTAAAAAGAAAAAACAAAAACAAAGCATTTTTCTCAATTGCTTTTTAGTTATTTTATTGAGTGATGTTTCAGTGACTGTAGATGAGAAGGAAGCCTGTAGTTTATGTTCAAATAAATAAAGAGAAGGTGAAAGAAATATCTGAAAATCTTAAGATAACAGAATGTTCCATCAGAATTTTCCTGACTCTTCTTCTAAATTATATTTTAGTAAAAGGTAAGTAGTTCAACACATTTTAGTTGAGGAATAAAGATTAATACACCAGAGTTCATCTGAAGACAGGTTAGTGCTGTGCCATCTTTCAGGATATTCTCCAGAGAAAAAGCCATATTTGTCTGTGTTTATGCAATACATATTGCCTTTTTCATGTGCACACACACACAATGCACAGAATAAAAAGGGTGACTGCTGACACACAGATATAAAAATGGCAAATAGGCATTAAAAAAAAAGATATTAGATGTTTTGGCTCACCTGAATGCACCTGGTTGCAAAGTAACTGCAAATTTTTGTTGATTCTAGTTACTTTATTTGAAATATTGCACTCTGCAGTTAGAAAATACCTTGCATTCATTTCCCTGCCACTGTAAATATGCAAAAAAAATTCTGTGGGATAAATACATTTGGCTCCTGCTCATTTAAAAGCAAATTGCTTTATTAGTGTTGAACTTTGAGGGTTTGAATTAGAGTTTTTTGGAGTGACCATCCAGTTACCCTGTGGGATGACTCTCCTTAGCATAACCAGCATAATTTCGTTTTGGACACTTGACCTAGATGTTGGCAAGAAATCCAGTTTTGGAAAATTTACTGGCAATTAAATCACTGAAATGGTCATAATTGGCCAAGTCCAAAGCTGAAATGTTATGTATTTGTGACTGTCCTGACAAGTAATTTTACCCGTGTGTCTCAGGTTAGGCCCAATAGGCCAGTCCAAATGACAGATGACCCCCCTTCTTCTCTCAAAGGTGAGGAGAGATATGAATAAAGAGATTTATGATTTTAGAAAAATTCTAAACTACTGAAATGAAACATTAAAAATAAAGGGGAAAAGATAAAAAGGTACACAATGTATACAAAACCATATCAAACTCCTAGAATGATGACTGAGTCCCCACCATACACAGGGAATGTACCAGACTGGGGTCAGCAATAGTCACAAGCTAGATGCCAGATCTGGAGTCGGGAGTGCTCAGATCTGGATCAAAGGCAGATGAACAGGGTGTTTCCTAGGTGTTGGCCCTCAAAGAGAGAGCTGACCCTTTGATCCCTCCGCTTTTATACTGAGCATGGGACAGATGGGATTGATACTCTTGTTGGTCAATTTTGGTTCACCTTCCCGGTCTGCTCCTCCTTGCAGGTGGGACCTCCCTGTGTCTTTCCTTTTCAAATTCCTGGTGGGGGAAATGACAACTTTGCTGTCTTTGACTGACATACTAATAAATGAAAATAAGGGCCTCTTGTATACCATTCCTTGATAGAATAAGGACTTATAAATCTTAAAGTTTGTAAACAATGTGCTGTTAATTTCAGAATTTAGTCAGAAAATTTGTTCTATTTTACCTCAAACCAGGACAACATTTAAGTTTGTGCTTTGTCCATCTGAACAAGTTTTTCAAACTTTATGAGACTGATGATAAACAGGCTGTGTGGATAACTGAGGTTTTTGGAGGGGTAGAACACAACCTAAAAATCCTTGGCATAAAGACCAAGATGAAGCAGGAATGTTGTCTTATACTTAGTAATATACAAAACTTAAACCATCTATTTTTTTGATGACCAAAATATTTCCCTAGAATGGGATATGTTATGTCATCCTTTGTAATATGAGCTATTGTAAGATTCACAAGATTAGTACTGGCAGAACTTCTCTCGTTGGGCTAGTACTGCCTTCATCCAGCATATGAATTGAAGTCATTATTCTGCTTTGGAAGATTAGATACTGCATTGTGTAACTTTTGTTAACAAGCTAAATGCTGGAGGTATGAATGGTATGAAGCATCCTGAGGCTTGTTTCATCCAATTCGGATGCACAATCTTAAAAGAGGAAAAACCAGAATAGTGATACAGTTTGATATTCAGAGCTGTATTGACTTGGCATCTAAATTTAAACTTTGTCCCATTATAAGCACCCACATCTTTTGCACCACATGCCCTTAATTCTGATATCTTCTATCTTAGACAAAATGTGTTTGCTTAAAACCCCTCCTCTTGAAATTTCTCAACACTTTGAAGTCAATAATATTTTTGATAAGGCAAATCCATTATTAACAGTCCACAGAGAGGGAAGGGATATCATTCATCTCCTTCATGTGTCCAATCTATACTTATAATAGCAATGATATAACTGTGGAAGCAAAAGCTGATAAAAATGGCGAGGAAAAAATTAAGTAGAGGTAAAGAATCCATCTCTCTTTTCTGCTGTCTTTCATCTATAACATAAACCCTAGAGTTCCCATCAGTTTTAATCATGAAATAATAAATGAGGTAGGAGCATTGAAAAACCTGAATCAAACCTCTGATTATTTCTGTACTACCCATTACTTAGTACTTAGATTGTATCCCTATTTCTATCTACCCATAGAAATCTAACTGTAATGTTAATCTCCCTGTGTTTCAGAGCTTATACTTGTGAAGGATGTGTAGCTTCTTTGCCAATATCTAAAGTATTTCTTTTTCTGCAACTGTCATTAAAGCTAGAGCTTCTTACAGTTGCTGAGGGGGCACATGCTAGAAGTATGCCCATTCACAAGCCAGGGAATGATGAGCTAAAAATGCAAACCTCAATGTCAAAACAACAGTTACTAATGTGCTGGGAAGTTGAATTTTCCCAATAAAATGTATCTCCTCGTGAATGCAAATTTTTGCCATTGTTATTAATCACAAAAAGCCTAGAGCTTTATTTTTAACATTGTATTTCTTCAGAAACTACACTCATGCTCAGTACAAGAAGGAAGAGTATTTGTTTCACAGACTTGGAATCCCATTCATTGGATTTGAGATTTACATTTTAAGTTCTTTATGAATATTTTCCATTGGTCTATCAAGGTGCCTTCCATTTTTCATAAATTATACTTTACCTTCAGCCAGTGTTGATGTTTGATAGCAAACAACAGTAGTCATAATGCAGGTTTAAAGCTCAACAGAAACGCTTGCTCACGTGTGTGAGCATGCTGAGGAACTCTTCTAGCAAGTTTTTGGGAGAAAAAGCTTATCTTCAGTCCTGCTCACTCTTTCCTCTTGAACAAGGTACCAACGCACAAAGACTTGTTTGACATGTGATTTCCTTTCAAATAGTTTTACAAAGGAGTGAAATTTAGCAGCACCTTGTGGGTCAGATCTTCCAGCATTGGATAGAAGTGAAGTATAAAATAAAGACATGAAGACTGGACAGTCTGCAAAGATCAGCTCACTGGGGCTAAGGAAGGGGAACTGACATAGTTATGAATCCTTCCTTGACAGAACGGGTAGGAAAATTTTCTTTGGATACTCTGCCCAGGGCAAAAGAGATAACCGTTATGGTATAGGCAGTCTTCTGTTAACTTGTAATCTACTGTGGTCAGACTCATTTTCATTCATTGTGAATTGTCAGTTACTTCTTCAGAGCTGACAGCTTTCACAAAAATTGCTTTCTTTGTGCACTTGTCAAGATATATCATGCACTTTTTTATTTTACTCAGATTTCCAAAGCACAGTTTGGGAAATTCATTTTCAAAGCTCAGTTTCAGCAATATTTTTCAAAATGGCAGACAATGTTTTGATTTATGATTTCCATCATAACACCTAGAGTAAAAAAATCTGCTCTTGCTGAAAAACATTTGGTTCTTTTACTTTGGATTTCTTGAAGTCATCTAAACTGCAGCAGTTTCAGCACCTGTCTACACTGGACACATTTACATTAATCTTTTAATTTAGATCAGGAATGGACTTCTAAAGCCACTCTCCTGCCTTCTCCTCACTTGCCGAGATTTAGTTCACACAGTAGAGCTGTCTCATTGTGCATGACCTGAATTCATCTCAATTGATACTAAACAGGAGATGTGCTGCAGAAACGTACCTCAGCAACTAATAAGCATCCAGCCCATGTAACCAGACAGAGATAGGCTGAAGAAAAAACTTTCTGAAGACATATGGCTTAGACATCTGGTCTTTAACTCCAACTGTTTCAATCTGTGAATCCAAAGTGGTCTACACAACTACTACAGCTACTGCACAACCATTATCTGCTTCAACGTTTGCAGCATAAGTATATATTTTGCTACTCAAATATGATTTTGATTACTATGACTGGACTTCAGTTCCTTCTGAGATTCCCTATGTTCCTGCATCAGACCAGTGCCTGCCATTGAGTTCCTGTACATTTCATTCCATAGCTTTTGATCAACACTAGAACTTCTCAGTAGTTACATTAAGTGTGGTTTCCCTTTTGGCATAGAACATGTACATAGATCTTGCTCCTTGTTACTGAGCTTGATATCATTTTTACCTTAGAAATAGAGCTTCCAGACTGCCTGTCTTTCTCACTGGTGAGGTCACTTACACTTCTGCAATTGCAAGAAAAAATAGTGTCTTTTGATTATGTGGATTGGAGCATTCAGTCAATTTGCTGTACCCACAAGTCTTTTCTCTTGTCCTCTGCAACTGTGAAATACTTCTCATTTATCTTCAGTTTATTTCAAGCAAGCACTCATAAAATAGATCCTGTTTTCACCACAGAGTAGCACCTTTTTTATATATAATATATATAGATCATTAGTGACTGTATGGCAACATGTAATTACATGGAACTCACTGTTCTAAACTTTCTCTGGGGCATAAATATTCACAGGTGCTGTAGGATTTCAGCAAGATGTAACCAGCAAAGTCCTTTATAAAAGGAGATTTTTAAAATTAGAATCACTTACTGGCAAATTGCCATTGTTTCTACATAGGAAAAAAAGGCAGAATGCTATAAAATCATTTTAGCAAGCACATCTCATAGAGCTGAGGCTTTTCTAGGGCACAGGAAATAATGTTTCTCATCTCACCAAGCCTTCTAATTTTTCTGGCAACACTTGGGTAAAGCTTCACATCCAGGCTGAAAGAACAAACTTTCTTGGTCAGGCCACAGTATCACCATACTCCATAGAGACAGCATCCTACCTAACTCCACATGCCCCATCTCATGACATTTCAGTGTTGTCATAGCACTGTCTTCTGGCATGAGCTATAACTGCTGTTGTTATGATTAGCTTCATGCTAGGGAGTTGCTATATTGCACACTGAGGGACAGATAATGGCCAATTGAAGTCTTTTCATTCTACCTAACAAAATCCAAAGAAATGTGAAACTGTGAAAGCTGAAAGGAGATTATAGTTCCCCTAATTTTAATATATTTCTTTTAATTGAAGGTGATAGTGTATAGCAGAGAATTTAAAAGAAAAGCACAAACATGGGATCATGACATTCATGAAAAGAAAGAAGGAAGAAAGAACTCAAGAGTACAGTAGAGGGAGAGAAGAAAGTGTATGATTTCCATTCAGTTTTATTCTCAGCACTAGAAAGAGCAGAATAAGGGAAATGTGTGTTGACAAAAGATTAATGATGATGTTGTAAAGAAGAGACTGTAGGGGCACAGAGAGTGTGTCAGTGGAAAGGAGATTTCTACAGCCTTGGGGGAACAGCGAGAGCCTGGGAAATCTCGGGTGGTGGCAAAAGGAAGGAGCAAAAGAAACAGAGCATGGAGTGCAAAGAGCAGCCCGACTCTGAGGGATGGCCGCAGACAGTCAGCCTGGCTTATACTTGCAGAGACTTTCAAAGAGCCATTGAGTGTTCTGAGGAGTTGGCTGCAGCTTGGAAAATCACCAAACTGGATGAAAGCAGACCTGGAAACAAGAGCCTATCTACAAGGATAGCAGAGAGCAAGCCCAGAATTGTTATTTCTGTCCTGTCTGACCATGCATGGAGGCTTTTCTGTGTAAAAAGTTAGTGATTCTATTTTACTTTCTTGATTTTAAAAACCTTCACTGCTAGAAAATTCACTATAGAAGACCCTACAAAATTCACCTCCAAATTTTGGTGGATGGGGCTCAGCTTTGAGCTAAGAATTTCTTAAGGGAAGCTTTTGAAAGGAAAGGTTAAATTAATATTGGACAGTCTTTTTTTATGAAAAGCACATTAGAAATCCGTATATTTGCTCAGGTGATAATCTCTAACTGACAGCTAATGTCCAGAAGTGCGACTTGAGGAGGAGCTGGAAGCTTGCCCCCAGGTTTCATTCCCATGACCTGCAGTACTTCTGATGCTGCAAGGTGATCCTGGCAACTCACTTGACTTGATATTCATTAAATAATTTATCTCAGATTTGTGTCCAGGTAGCTAGCTACCCAGATGAGCATCTTGCATTACTGCCTATTGTCATGGTTACAGGACTGGCTGTGTCTCTTCTCTCCCTGCATTTGCTGAGTGCAATATGAGGGCTGTCCTTGCCTGGGGTGCAATATAGCAAATCTTCCACTGACAGCCCTGGATGTAGCACAACAGCCTGCAAATGAGCACTGGCTCATCTCAACATGTCTAATAAGATTCAAATGCGTGCATTGGATGCACTAATATTAGTTCTTAACTACTAGTAAGTGAGATGCTAACTGAAGCAATTCTGTTTTCTTAGGTCTGTGCAGTCAACTCTTAGCTTTAATTAGCCCTCTGAAGTGTTGCCAGAATTCCTTGTCAGGAAAAAATATTTAAATACATTCAAACACGTAAATATACACTAAATATTATAGTATTTATGTTACTGTATTATATAAACAAAAGATTCTCAGAACAGCTTCTAACCCCTCACACTGATCTGTAGAGTACTTCAGCAATTCTTACAGAAAATAAGAATGCTTTAGTGAAGGATGTGCTGTCTGTATTCATGTTGCCTATGTCTGAAGTGGCCACAATGAAATGCTATGCCATCCCTTGTGCCCTTGGAGATGGTGCCCTGCTGCTACACAGGACCTCTGCAACCAAAGGGAGGTTGTGGAGACATTGGGATGAGTCTCTTCTCACAAGTAACAAGTGATGGACCAAGGGAAAATGGCGTCAAATTGCAACAGGGAAGGTTTGGGATGGATATTAGGGAAAAATCACTTCAGCAAAAGTATTACCAAGCATCAGAACAGGCTGCCCAGGGACCTGGTGGAGTCCATGGGTAGACATGGTTCTTGGAGATGTAGTCTAGTGATGGTCTTGTCAGAGTTAGGTTGATGGTTGGACTTCATTATCTTAAAGGAACTTCCAGTCTAGACAATTTGATGTCTGATCCCTTGGTGGGCCTTGTACAGTAGTTGCTATGGGAGTGGCTGACTTGGCCCACCAACAGTAAAGCCAGGCCTCTCCAGCCAGAGCATTGCTCACATTTTTCCTTTTTCAGGGAAGAATCACTTTATTTCTTCCCTCTGTGCATGTGGATTTTTTTAAGAGATATTGATGTTTTTATTTATTTAAAAATCTTATTGGATGGCTGACTTACTGGGCAGAAGGTGTTTTAATGACATCCATATGATTATAGGAGTTATTTGTAAAGGAAGAGTTTGCATCAATTTGCAAAATTGCTCTGAATGCCAATTTCACATGAAAGCTTTCTCCTCCCATTTCATTAATTATTTCCGTATAATGTGAGACTTTTTTTTTTTCTGTTTTCTGTTTTTCCTAGAGATCCTTAAATGTCTAAAATACTCAAAAAGTGACTTAGCTGTTTGCAACAGTACACGTGCTAGGTGTTACTACAGATGAGGCCTAAAAGAAGGGCAGGTATTCTGATGACAGATTGCAAACACTGTTTTAACTTTTGAACATTAAAAATTCCATGGATGCCAGTTAGGTTTTTAAATGTGTTTATCCCAAATGTTTTGATTTCTAGGAACTTTGAACCAAAAGAACTGGGGAAAGAAATATTCAACCTGCAATGGTGCCAAACAATCCCCTATAAATATAGATGAAGATCTCACCCAAGTAAATATCAATCTGAAGAAACTTAAATTCCATGGATGGGAAAAGGAAACTTTGGAAGATATTTTCATCCGGAACACTGGCAAAACAGGTGAAAAATCAGATTTCACTTTGGAAGTTAAATGAGGTCAGAAAAGTGATACAGCACTGATGACCAACAACGACTTCAATGAAGCATTTTCATTTAACTTTTCCTTAGTTTGTGCATTCTGAATTTATCAATTAAGTAAACAAAAACCAGTGACAACAATAAGAGTGTAATAGAGAAATCATTAAAACACAAAAGAAAATTCTATGCATGTACAGATAGAGCCAAAGCAATCGCATCACTACTATCATTCTATCATGGCATTTCATTTAAGCTCGACACTAATGTAGCATTTGTGTGAAATAATGATTATTACTACATATCTAGAATCTGTAACAAGTATGCACAAATTTTCTAAAAGTGTGAATAAATTACCTACTCATATGGAAGCACTTCACAGATGAGTTGTGGTTTCAAAATTTCAGAATGGGATTCTTCTCACCTACATATGCACACCTGTAATGTAGACACTTGATTCTGATTGAGTCATTTAGAGTTTTTGCAGTCAAAGAAGAGAAACAGGTGCTTTTATGGTCTGATTTGCCTTACCTATCTCAGAAATACATTTTAGAAAGAAGTGTCTAAATGTTTTATGCCTACAAGTGTCTATTCCTCTCAGCTGTAAAAGCAGGTTTTGGTGGCATCTATATTTTTGTATAAATCCAGCACAGCTGTAACTAAAAGCTGCTTGTTAGAAGTACTGATTCCTTTATCAGGCATTAAGTAATGGAGAAAAGAAGCTCTTAACTGTATTTGGATTTCTACCAGATCCAGTAGGACCCATAGACCAGTGCTTTTTTGGGTTTTTTTGTCATTTTTCCTACCCCACGAACAACTTACTTCCCTCTTTCCCTACTAGATGAGATAAATAATGCATTTGCCTTTTTAAGAGATCCCTAGGGAAACGTTCTTTAAAGTCCATAAAAGTGAACTGAACTCTCCCTCTTCTACAGCAGTTGAGACATGATAAAAGGAACTGCTAAGCTTCACAGTTAAAATTGTCCTCAAGGTCTTGAGGATGGAATATATCAAAACCAAACTCCATTAGTGCCGTTTTAGCAGGAGGCCAAACAATTCACAGTCACTGGAGCTGGGAAAGCCAGTCATGAGGATTTTGTTTGTTCCATCCTGCCCCAGAAGAAAAATGCTCAGTCCCATACACAGTTTGTGTACGTTTAGGGACAAGTGAAGACCTATCATAATCTTTCATAGAAGGTTGCCCAACAACTAAGGGGTCTCTGAAAGTCCTAGGAACTGGCTAATGTTTGTGTGTTGCCTCATGATTTCACACCTAGAATTCTGTGTGGAGAGTATTTTACTTGTTCTTAAACACGAGTGCTTTCAGGAAGCTGTGCATTTTAGGAATTTTTCTTAGATGATCAGATTGGTAGCTAAACGGGTTTTCTGAGGTTTTTAGCATTATTCTGTGGCTAGTTTCAGACAACAGTAGACCATTCTACTTCACTACATGATCTTTTTATGAATTTTAGCATTAAATGTAGCATATTTCTCCATACTAATAGTGAATAACCACAGTCCTTAACTTGTTTAAATAATCAACTTCCTGTCAAATTACATGTGAAATAAAGAAAAAAAGACATTTATATTTTAACTTAATACACTATATATAACAATCACAGATTCTATACTAGCATTTCTTTTTTTTTTCCCCATCTCTCTTCAGTGGAAATTAACCTGACAAGTGATTATTATGTAAGTGGAGGTGGCTCAGACACCATATTCAAGGCAAGCAAGATCACTTTTCACTGGGGAAAATGCAATGCATCATCAGACGGATCAGAACATAGTTTAGAAGGACGAAAATACCCTCTTGAGGTAAAGCACAGGAAAAATTTTGACCATTTTGATATGACATTTTGCAAAAAGCAATCACTTGATTAAAATTTATTTTCAAAAATAATAACTGACTTTAATAGAAGCCAATAATATTTAGATAATGGACTTTAGGAAGCAGCACAATATATTATTTCTGTGGTATGCTAAGAATGTCTAAGCTGTCCATTTTATTAATGCTTCTCCACACCAAGGCAGATGCATTGATGACAGCCTTCCATGTATGTGTTTATGCACTGATTTCATCTCAGTTTAGTACTCTAGATTAGATGTCCAGTATTAACAAGTTGTCTTGACTTTCCATGTTATGAATGGACAGTGTTATGCTCCTAGAAAGGACAACTTTTTAGAACTTATGAATTCCATTCTCTATCTTCAAACTGGGCATGTCACAAAAAGAAAGAAGTTTATATTTGTAACTAAATTTATCACTTGAACAATTTTTCTCAAGATGGGACTATAAATAACAGCATTGATTAATTTTTTAAACTTTTAGTATATATAACATTGGAATATATTTTTACTTTCAGATGCAAATCTACTGCTATGATGCAGATCAGTTTACAAATTTTGAAGAGGCAATTAAAGGAAATGGAAAGTTAAGAGCTTTATCAGTTCTGTTTGAGGTAAACAAAATATATCATTGTGTTATTCAACAAGCTTTGAAATCTGCTAGATGTTCAAAATGAATTTAACCGATTCCAATGTGTGATCACCAAGTTAAAAATTTGCTGTATCTTTCTGATTATTCTTACAGAAAAGCAAATGGACAGAATGCACTTGCTCTGCTTAAAGTCATCTGTAATTTTGATGGTAAACTGCAACTTTTAATTTTTTTTCATTAAGCCTGTACTGTTAAAAAATGTAATTTCTTTTCAACAGATTGGACTGGAAGACAATCTGGATTATAATTCAATCATTAACGGAGTGGATAGCGTTAGTCGTTTCGGTAAGTCTACTCCTGTGTTTTATTGTTTACTGATGACACTATTTTCTATTTCAGTGTAATTAAGGACATGAGGGAGCAGGATTCTTTAGAGTTCAGCAATGTCTGTTTTGTTAGAAATGGCAAGAGTCATCTGGATAGACTAGAGAAGTGTACAATCACCAACTATTTGAAGTCTTGCAAGTGCCAGATTTTACACCCGAGACAGGATAATCCTAGTTATATTTAGATACTGGGGAAGAAGATGCTGGAAAACAGCCACATGGAAAGGGAAATTTTGGGTTGATGACACATTGAATAGGAGTCTACACTGTGTCCTGGCAGGCTAATGGGCCAAACATGGCCTGAGGTACATCAAGTACAGCATAGCTAGCCAGTCAAGGGAGGAGATTATCCTACTCCACGTGGCACTAATGAAGCCTCATCTCAAGTGAGTGTGTAGTTGCATGCGGTTGTGTGCAGTTTTAGATGCCTCAATGTAAGAAGGACTTCAAGTTATTAGTGTGCCCAGTAGAAGGCTGGACTCCTTGTGGATGGTGCATGAGCAGGTCTGGGGTCTCTTTCTAATCTGGTGTCACAATAACTACATAGAAGAGTGAAAATGCATGAGCACTACCTTGAACACAAATACTTTCTTACAACATGGCCATGACCTTAAGTAAATGGCTAACATTGTCGTATTTTTTTCTGTATGTAATGATACTTGATCTTTGTAAAACTTCTTAGGATCAATAAGTTTGAAATGTCCACTATTTGAAAGTCTTTCAAAAGTATGACACTAAAATCAAGATTTTCTCCAGAAAACAAACAGCATTCAACAAATCTAAACGGCAGAAACTTTTATAAACTGCAATTACAGAGAAGGGGAATACATAAAGCAGTTAAGATTCATTATCTTTGTGTGGCATTTTCTATGAAATACAAAGTAGAACAAGTAATACATCAAGGGAGGTACTGTTCTACAGCCTTAGAAGGAGCTGTAAAGCTACCAGCAGCAAGATTCCAGATACAGCCACTACATAGCATTTCAACAATCAGTATAATATTTTCTTGAGTAAAATGCAAATGAGTTCTGAAAACTCAGTTCATGACTAAATCCAGTTGCTCCTCCTGAAGACAGATGAATAGCAAGAAATGTGTCCTTGTCTGTGGTGTACATGATCTATAATTGTCAGTCACATCAGTATTGTGCTTATTTGAATCCCAGTATCTGAGTTCTCAAGGTCTACAGAGAAGCAGTCTTGTACCTACCACACACACCGCTTCTCATCTTTTTTGGTACATGCTTAATTTTAGAATCCAGCCTATCACTCACATTAAAGGGGATTTTATAATCCAAATCTGCAAGTTGTATGGTAGGATTCTTATAAGTAAATGAGAAGGTTTGTGTCCCCATGCATCTACATGAAATGGACTGGGCATTCATTTTCACTGAAGGAATAATGTGTCAACTAGGCACATACAAGATAACAATCATGGGTTCTGTCTGAAGGTTGATTAACATTTAGAAAGGAGAAAAAGCAAGATAGGCTTTGCTCCACTCTGATAAATGTTCCCCTTTTATGACACATGGATAACAGAGGTGGGGAGACAGCTCTCAAACTCAGTGGAACGATCGCTGTGGGGAAGAAAAGCATCAGTGATCTGTCATAAAAAGCTAATGTAATTTGCTGCTTTCATCAAATTTCTAAGGAATTATGAAGAAAAAAAATCAGAAACTTTTACAGGGCTCAAGAAGTGACAGCTGTAAAACCATAAGCTAGTGCACAGTCTGAAGAGATAAATAAGAGAATTTTGATTGAAGTAAGGTGCATATAAAGATTGTAAGGTGTAAAACAATTATTAATTCTGGATGCACCAGACAATAAGGAAGATAATGGTGCAAGATGAGGAAGTGTCACAAATAGAAAAAAAAAAAAATCTACCTCAATGAAGTTGGTATCAATTCTCCCGGTTTTTGTTGCTGCACCCTCTTGCCACATCAGTGTGAACATAGCTCTCCATGGATGCACTCCCAGCAATTCCTCAGCATATTCCCAGCTAACTAGGCTTCAGATAAACTGCTGACCTGGAACATGGGATATTATTTTCAGTGAGAAGAGCGAGCAAACCCTCCTGGAGGAAGTCTTTGCAACTTCTTTTTTTAAAGCTCTTACAGGCATTCGCTGTATTATCATATTTCAAAATCCCTTACAGAAATTCAGCTTCTGCCATCATGAGTACAGTAACAATCAGCTTTATTTAATACATTTTCTGCAGATGTTGAAATCCCGTCAGAAACACAATGGGTTGACCATATTCAGGGAAGCTTTGAAGTCATATCATGAGATCAAGAACAGAGATTTAGCATCTTTCTTTTTTGAAGTTCAGATGTGAGACAAAGACTTAACATTTTACAGATTATAACTTTTATAGGAAACTTAGAGGTGAAAAAAATTACTGTGAACCAACTTATTGATTACTTGATTTATTACTGGAGTAGCTCATTGCACCTTCCCAAGAAAGGAGAGTTGGTTTTTGAACAATACTCAAACTAAATTGAAATGATTCTGCAATATATTTGTGTGCAGGTCTCTCTGGAAATTTCATTTTGAATAGCTTCAAAATTAGTATGTTCCTGTAGTGGTAACTCTTTCAGAGAGTGTGATTTCTATTTATTCATTACCTCTGCAGTAATTAAACTGTCTCTTAATATTTTTTTTCTTCTTCTTCAGGAAAACAGGCTGGGTTAGAACCATTTATTTTGCTGAACCTTTTGCCGAATGCAACAGACAAATATTACACTTACAATGGCTCTTTATCAACTCCTCCCTGTTCTGAAACAGTTGAATGGATTGTGTTTAAAGATACCATTAGTATTTCTGAAGACCAGGTGATTTTTTTTATGTATTAAAACCAAATAATCATACAGAATACCAAGGAAAAGCAGTCACCATGTAAAAGTGGCATTCATTGCCAGTTGAAAAGTGTAGATTTTCTTTTCTCTAGTTTTAAGTTTTTCATGTAGCCATTAAATTAGAAAGCATGTATATTACTTGAGTTATATTTTGCCTTTTTTAGTTCAGAACTAGATTCTGAGTAATTGCTTGCCTTCAAAGGGTGTAGGAATGCACTTCCCAACTTTGCAGGCTGTCTGGACTTCTCGCCTTGCTAAAAAACATTTTCTGTATTCCCCAAGGTGAATGGTGGTCACTGGACAGAGCAGAGCTCCAACAGCAGAGTATTTTGATACATACAAGTGGAATAAAACATTAGATATGCTGCTGGTTCTAAGGAGCAAAAGTTCACTGTACTCAGGAGAATTTGGCTATGAGACCTTGTCCAATATCATTTTCCTAGGGTTTTTTCCTGTTAGCAGGATTTTGTTAATTTGTTCTGACTTCTGACTTCTTTTTTTTCCTTCACCGCTTCCAGCTAGCAGTATTCTGTGAAGTCCTTACAATGCAGCAGTCTGGCTATGTTATGCTGATGGACTACTTGCAAAACAACTTCCGAGAGCAGCAGTATAAGTTCTTTGGGCAAGTGTTTTCTTCTTACACTGGACAAGAAGAAATTCATGAAGCAGGTATTTACACAGAATATCAGGGACTGGAAGGGGCCTCAAGATAACATCTAGTCCAATCCCCCTGTCAGAGAAGAAACACCCAGATCAGGTTATAAAAACGCATGCAGAGGAGTAGTCATTTTACTGAGTAGTCATTCCTCACTTCACAGGTTGAAAGTCAATTTCTAGTGAAAAGTTCATCCTAGTATGAAGAAACTCATTTTAAATTGTGTGGAAAGTAGCATGCTGTATTATTACTCATAAAACTATAATTTCAGAGAAAAAAACCTAGCAATCATAAAATGTGGCAGATTAAATGGAGCGGAAATATAAATGCTTGTTTTGGCCAAACCTTCAGTGAAGATCACATCAGTTCAGGCTTTCTTGTTCTGCCCCTCTAATATGTTTCAGACTTAAACAAAGATGACTTTTCAGGGATTGCAAGAGGATTTTGTTTTACAAACCCATTTCATTCTTTCTTGTGCAATGTGGATGCTTTTGCAACAGAGACTGAAGTGAGGTCAACAAATTTATTTCATGCAGTATGCTGTGAGTGATGGATGGAGAGAATACCACAAGCCAAATTGCGTTTTACCTAAAACCTGAGGGAAGTTTGTGAAGGTTAAATATCCAAAGCAGCACATTTTGCAATGGGAAATAAGATCTAGCACTAAATACAGAATTTTATTATTTCTGTACACACAAGTACAGGAACATAAATAGTAAACATCTTACTTTGGGGCAACATGTTACTACTTCAGTCTTCCATTAAAGCTGACTAAAGAAATGGAAGCAAGAAATGAAAACACAAGGCCATCACCCTCCCTCCCCTGCCTAACCAGGCCCCCAGCCTTTCTCCTCCCACTATGTCCCCTAGGAAAACACAACTCACCAGTGGCATGTCCTGAAGCACAGGCACCAGGAGGAGCATCCCTCAGGCCCCACAGAGGGGCAAGTGAAGGCTACTTCCCTTCCCCACTGGTGTTAAATAGGAGAGTGGGTGAGTGGGGCCCATTTGGAACAGCTGGGGAGGGGAGGAGTCTCCAGTGGAGCCCAGGTGTGTGGGATCTGGGGAAAGTGGGATGGAAAAGAGTTGGTGTGGGGCTGAGGTAGGAGATGGGGGAAAAGAGGGATAGGTGAGACTTGTTTAGAGGCAAACTGGGAGGAAAAATGGAAGGACTTGAGTGTTCACCATGAGGGTGGTGAGACACTGGAACAGGTTGCCCAGAGAGGTGGTGGAGGCCCCATCCCTGGCGTCATCCAAGGCCAGGCTTGCTGAGGCTCTGAGCAGTCTGATCTAGTGCAGGATGTCCCTGCCCATTGCAGGGAGGTTGGAACTAGATGTTCTTTAAGGTCCCTTCCAACACAAACCATTCGATGTTTGTAGGATTCTACTTGGTTGAGATACCTGTAGCTTCCTAAACTCAGTTGCACTGCACTGTACTTAATTAGACATAAACAGATGACTGAAGCATATGGCATAGGTGTTCTCCAGATTAGAAAGAAGCCTGGTTTCATTTTAATTCACCTTGGCTTGATATTTATTGGGAGGATTCTGTGTATGAAACTTGCATATGAGCTAGGGGGATGTTCATCAGTCAGAGCTGAAAAGGGCTGTATCCCCTGCACAAGTACATCATATTGTTTAGCCACAGTGATGCACTGCTTCATTTATGTAACAAGTCATGTCACTTCTGCTTTGACCTCAGCTTGCCAGAAACTCCTCAAAAGTGTGCCCAGAATATGAGGTTTTTGCATTTGTCTAGGCCAAGGTATGTCTGTTCTGGCACTTTTTTTTGTTTAGGTACCCCTTGGAATTTTGAAGCTTGGAGGAACTGGAATAGAGCTGCAGCAATCAAGCATATTATAACAATTTTTTAAATTTCTGTTTCCAAATATACTTATGATGGACATTGTTGATTTGGCCTAGCTTAAAGAAAGATTGTCCTTCCCCAGATAACTCCATTTAATAGACGTCCCAGGGAAACAGGTCACTGTAATGCAGATCAATTTTTCTTAAATCCATGTTATCAGAAGGAAATTAATTTTCTCAGTCCTTTTTAAATAGGAGTGAATCTACACTAGGGGAATGTCATGGGCAAAAGACCTTTGAAGACTGAGGCCAGCACATCTTCTGCCATGTAAAATCCAGTTGCCTCTCAGGTGGTTGCACTGCAGCCATGACCTTGGCCTTGTCTCTTCTCAGTCACTGCAATACAAGTCACTTTCTGCTGTGCTGTCCTAATCTAGATTTACATAGGGACTGACAAGAAGGAAAACTGGACAGTAGTGTTTAAGAGAAACCACTGCTTCCTTCTGTCCATTCCATGTGTTGCCACTTGAAGGGGCTTTCCACATGCTGTCAAAGCAGTATGTGCATTACATCTGCATAGGAGGTTGTCTCCAACCCATCCGATTTCTGCACTGTTTCAAAAAGAGATATTGTGTGATTTTTCTCTGTTCTCTTATCGGTAGATTATGATAATATGAAAGAAATGAGTTTCAGTCTATCAGGTCTGAGACAAAAATGTCCTGCACTCATATTTCAGTAGCAGTGAACACATTGTATTGTATGTGTTGTAAGCTAGATATTAAAAGTAAAAATTATAGGATAACATATCTGGGTTGTCCATAAATGAGAAGGGACAGAAAAGGATCACTGAAAGGTCAAGTTTTCCACTATATATTCCACATATATTTATGTGCAATAACGTCATGTACACATGTGTATGTACTTATGTACACACACATATATGTACATATACACAAATATATGCACAAAAATGCAATTATGGAATTTTTTTCATGTGGAACATTAGAGGACCATTTGTATTTTTGCCTCCATTTTAAGAGAAGCTAAATTAAAAGCCTAGGAGTCATTAAATTTAGATGTTGAGATGTAAAAACATGAATGCTTTAGCCCCAAAGAGTAAATGGGCTTATGTATTTCATATTTAATAATGTGAAGTTCCTGTAGTCAACAGAGAAAAAAAAAATCTTTGAAATCACATTATATGAGGAAGAGGAATTACAAGAGTGAGTCTTACTAAAGTAGCTAACTGAAAAATTATTTTGTGTTGTGAAACATAGAATTTCAGCTTTCTAGGTTAGACTCTCAGTAGGATTAAGTTCTCAATTTATTGCTGTTATTAATATATGGTATTTCTGAAGTAAAGTTTCTGTTGAAGAGCTAAAAGAAATCTGTTCAACAACAAACGAATCTAGCATATCTTCAGAAATTTTCACACAGTGACAGCCTCAACATTCTTGCCCTGCCCTTCTCCAGACTTGCCTAGACATACATGTAATTTTCCTCTGAGAGATGTATGTATGCATATATGTATGTATATATTTAAGAAGATTATAGTAGCTAAACCTTACAGGCATACTTGAGGATTCAACTCAAAAAGCTTTTTGAAATTGAAATGCTTAATCTCCACCAACCCCAGCTGCCATGAAAATCCATTTGTAACAGAAATCATTGTTTTTTTCCTATAAGCTTGAGAACTGTGCTGGTAGCTGCTGGGCCAGTTACATGACCTCCCACCACTCCATTCTTGTAGTGGTGCCCTCTGTGTGAGGGTAGAAACACCATCCTTGTTAATCCTCCCAGATTCAGTAAAGATATAAAAAAACAGGAGCCAACAGTTATGAGGACTGCTGAGCCTTTGTGATGAGTGACCAGGGCTGCCCTGAGCTGGACACAGCTGAGTCCCGCTGATTTCAACAGACCCATCCCATAGAATGGCTGAGCCCTGCAGACAAGATGGTGTCACCTAAGGGAAAAGAGATATAGGAAACATACAGGCAGAGAAGGAAGGGAAATAATTCTGAGAAGCAGCCCTGCAAACACAAAGGTCAGATAAAAGGAGAAGGAGGTACTCCAGGCACCAGAGTCTCTTTCAGTCCCTGGAGAGGATCATGTTGAAGCAGGTTGTCCCTCTGCAGCTTGTGGAGAACCATACAGATATTTAAAAGATGTGCAGACATAGTACTTAGAGATATGGTTTAATGATGGTTCTTGTTAGAACTAGATTGATGGTTAGCCTTGATAATCTGGAAGGTCCCTTCCAACTTAGATGATCCTGGTAGGACCCATCGTCTGTGGCAAGGAACCCATGCAGGAGCAGATTTTCTGCCAGGATCTGTGACCCCATGGGAAACCCACATTGTTGCAATCTTTTGCTGAAGGGCTTTACCCCATGTGAAACTGGAGAAATTCAGCTGGAGAAGTTAATGAAGAAATGTGTCTCAAGGATGGGACTCCATGCTGGTGCAAATTGATCCATCCCCTGTTCCCTGTGCCACCTATGGTAAGGAGGTGTAAGAGTAAGAAGTGAAGTTGAGCCTGGAAAGAAGAGAAGGGAGGGGAATAGGTGGTTTTAGTTGTTTTTCTACTATATTTTAAATGGTGGTAAATTAATTTCCTCAAATCAAGTCTGTCTCGGCCATGGTGGTGACTGGTGAGCAATCTCCCTGTCTTCATCTTGCCCCAGGAGCTTTTTCATCTCTTTCTTCCTCTGTCCTGCTGAGGAGGAGGAGTGAGAGCAGCAAGTTGGGCAGGCATCTGGTGACCAGACAAAGACAACTCAGCACACATATCTACTGTGCTGCTCCACCTCCATCAGAAACAGAGTAGACTGTGAATATTAATATATTGCTTTTTGCTATAGACTGTGACAGGTATCTAAAGCCCCTTGAATGTCTTAATCTAAATGATTTCATGGCTTCTACATTTCGAAATCTAGATTTGAAAGATTAAAATCTCAAATCTAGATTTAACTGAAAATAGAATAAAGTAACAATTACATTAAAAATTACCTGAATTATCCAGAACTGCCTCAGAGGCACACTTAATTATACTACAACTGTGTCAAGCTCTAGGAGTCTTAAACTAAGACATAATTTTTTAGAAATATATAAGACAAATTTGGGCATCATGAAAAGGTCTTTTTGTTAAAAACACAGCCCAAGGAGTTCCTAACAATTATTGGATTAGTGTATCTGGCTGCTCCCTGATGATGCAATTCAGTTAAATTAAAAACTCCTGAATTGTAAGGGTAGCATTCTATTCCACAGAAGAGTGAGCAAAAGTAGATAGATGCATTAGCATGTTCTGATGTGCAAAACCAGCAGGGTTTACTAGGGAAATACAGGGAGGATGATCAACAAAGAGGCAGAAGAAGGCCAAGAGATAAGAGCTTAAGATGGAAAGAGTATGCAGATGACTGTCATGTCATCTGTCATGTCATGTCTCAGCTCACTGCTGAGACAAATAGGACCAAGAATCAAAAGGAGCTGAGCAAAAGGGAAGATGACATTTTCTTGAAAAAAAAAATAAAAAAACTGAAGCACCATCTGGAAAAGTAAACAGAGTTATACTGAAGGAAAATTTTGGGGGAACATCAGTCTTCCACTTTTCGACGTTTTATAGTATTGATCAATTATTCTGAATGCAGTCACTGATTTCAGAACAGAGTTCGTTCACAGACAAAAAGAAGTGGGACGAAAAAAAGCAGTATAGACAGAAAGAAGCTTGGTACTTATAACATGAAAAACCACTTTCAAAGTTGTTTTTGTAAAGAAATAACTGAAGAGTGTTTCAATTCATTTAAAAAATCAGAGTTTAAGTCATCTGCCTTACTTCTCAGAATTGAGGAAATAGTCCTGGGTGGTCTAATGATTTTCTTTTGCCATCTGGTGGAAATGGGATGGAATGACAGGGTTTAGGAATGGAATGGGATGGAATGTATACGACTTAGGATTTTTAAAAAAAAATTAGATTAAAAAAAAATGTACTCTCCTTTACATCAATTAAAATGATTCAATAAAATAATAAAATTGTAAGTCACATAGATAGAACAGTAGATTCAAAGCTTGGCAAACTACAGAATGCAACTAACTTATACTGACTAATACTACCTCTACCATTAGCTCTCACACACGCAGAAGAAAAAAAATTTTTTAATTAAATTCACTGCTTACTTCTCCTTTTACTATCTCAGACCAGAGCTGCTCAAAACTTCCCGCCTGTGGACAGTAAAAATTGAGCTTTACAAAATACTGGGGTTTGAGTGCCCTCCTGTGTTCAAGTGGCAAATCGCATAGTTAGTGGGATGTTTTTCCTTCCTTTGAAAAACTATCTGCCAAAAGAGTGGACAAGAGTATCATTCGTGTTTATAAGAGAAATCCAAAGATTTTACCTTTGTTTTCTTAATTAGATAGATATTTTGTTTTTCTTGCCTCTGGTAGGTATTCAAAGTTTATTTTAAATAGAGTCTGAGATTTGTAAAATATATTTCTAAGATGGCATGACTGTGTCATTACTTACACAAAAGTCAAAATAAATATACACATATAATAATCTTAATATGTAAGATTTAATTAAAATTTTGAATGATATACTCTGATCAGTAGTTCTTACAAGTCTAGTGGGTGAAATAAAGCAATAAACACGACCTAATAAACAAAGGAATAAAATTAGTAATATGCCCTCTCTGCAAATGCAACATATACAAAAGGAAATTCAGCACACAGGAAAGGAATTTCCCAAAATCTACGGCAGAGGCAGACAGCCACTTGGATGATTTCAAGTGCAAAAACTTCATAGTTTCAAAGAGAGAAGATGAGGAATTTATAGCAGAAAATCTCAGGAACTTTTGATCCTCATCTGAGGTATCAGAACAAATCTAGTTGCTTTGCTTTCAAGTTGAGAACCAAAATCTAGTGACCGTTTTCGTGTCATCTCTATTCTTCAATGCTGTTTCTGAAGACATGTGTTTCCCTGCACCAGCAGAGAGGATGGTGAGAGCAAGAAAGAAGAGTGGCATCTCAGTGTTGCTTTTTTTTTTTTGTGCCTCACAACTCATTGGTCATTTTTCAGTGAGCTTCAGCTAAACTGTTTACATTTTCTGCTAACATAATTTCGTTCAACGGGAAAATCTAACTTTGACCTCGGATTTTGTTTTTAAGCAGCAGACCTGGAAATAAGAAAAACAAATGGCAGAATATCAGTACATTTATACCACAGTGATAATCAGTATACCAAAAATACCAAAATGTTCAGCTTATTTGAATTCAGCTTATTTTTGTGGGTGCACCTTCTCTGGAGGTGTTTAAGGCCAGGCTGGACAAGGCACTGAGCAACCTGATCTAGTGGGAGGTGTCCCTGCCCATGGCAGGAGGGTTGGAACTTGATGATTTTTAAGTCCCTTCCAACCCGAATCATTCTATGATTGTTCTAATAAAATGAACAGAGTATTGGAGAAGGGCCAAAAGAAGTGCAAGAGTAGCTACCTGGCCAGGCTTTTTCTTGAGTGCAGAACCCAGGCTCACAAAGAAGGTGTGTATTAGGCCAGGACTGTAATGCTCTGATCAGGCTTCTTCCACACATAGCTAGATGGTGCCTTCAAATATATGGGAAATCATTACCTGCTAATCTAATCCTTTCTTAGTCTCATCCTATTTGCCTTTTGTCTCATCTTTGGCTACTGTGAAAAGCTTCACTTGAGAAGAAATTCAAGTGTGATAGGTTTACCATTAACCTTTAAAACCACTGTATTATAGATTTCAGTCTGGTGAGAGAGTGCAGCTCTTCTTATGCTACTCTGCTGGTTCTATCAGGACAGAATAATTTTTTTATCTTTAGGATATACGTCTTAGTCTTTATGCTTTGTGATTTTTATTTTATTTCTTGGGAACTGGATATGAATATTTCACAAAATCTAAGAAATGTGGGGAAGAGAACTCAGTCCTCAAATTAACTTGCTTTCAAATGTTCATTGTAGATGGCAGCCTACCAGGTATATGAAGAGGGCCTACAGGAAAGTGGGGAAAGAATGTTTGACAGAGCATGTAGTGATAGAATGAGGGGTTGTGGTTTTAAACTAGAGCAGGGCAAGTTTAAATCAGACATTAGGAAGAAGTTCTTCACCATGAGGGTGGTGAGGCACTGAAACAGGTTGTCCAGAGAGGTGGTGGGAGCTCCATCCCTGGAGACATCAGAGGCTTGATGAGGCTCTTGAGCAACCTGATCTAGTGCAAAGTGTCCCTGCTCATTGCAAGGAGACTGGATTAAATGACATGTGAAGGTCCTTTCCAACTCAACCCATTCTGTAATTCGATTTATAGTGCATGGTATCTCAGATATTTTAGCAGAAAGCTACAAATTAGGCATATGAAAGTCTTTTCTCAAGAGGTGGCTCAAGATCTTAGTCATTTGTACCATTTCATCAATACCATATTCTTTCTTGTTTGCTTTCTTTCAGTTTGCAGCTCAGAGCCTGAAAATGTCCAGTCTGATCCAAAGAATTATACCAGTCTTCTTGTTACATGGGAAAGACCTCGAGTTGTATATGACACCACAATTGAGAGATTTGCTGTCTTTTATGAGCAGTTTGATGGAGAGGACAAGACTAAGCATGAGTTTCTGACAGATGGGTATCAGGACTTGGTAACCACAAACTCTTCAAATTTTCTACTGAGGGGTGGTGGCAGAACATTTGTTGTTAATTATCTACAAGGATTAAACAGTAACTGGAGCTGATTCAGTAAAAATCTGCTTTTCTGGATCACTGCAGCTGTACTTAATTTTTTGACTGTGAATTCACAAAATAATTTTTTAAAAAAGAGGGAGAAAGCTGCTTTGCCAAGAAGAGAGAAAGCTTTCACAGGCTGCTGTTTTGTTTTGATTTGCTTATTCTATACCCAGAAGTTTATGACAATGTCAATCTCAGAGCCCCTTAGCCATAAAATCCTCAATCAGTCAGGGATCTGTTAGTGATCATTGCTCACTGGTATGCCAAGAATGATGCACCCGAGCAACTGATAAGATTCAGTACAGTCTTCCTCCTATAAGTATCCATTTGTTATCCTCCATGTAAAAATTCACAAGAATTTTTTTTTTAAAGTTAACTGAAAAATGTTTGTGACAATGAAATATAAAAACTACACATTAGAGTCCTAGTAGAAAGCCTCTATGGATCCTGTGAAAACTGTGCTATGAAAAAAATTAATATTTCCAAATATCTGTTACTTGCAAGTAAAGGATTAAATGTTTTTCTTTTAGGGGGCTATTCTAAATAATCTGCTGCCCAATACAAGCTATGTTCTTCAGATAGTTGCTGTTTGCTCTAATGGTCTATATGGAAAAAAGAGTGACCAAGTCATTGTTGACATGCCTTTAGAAGACCCAGGTAAGTGATCTTTTGAGATTAGTGATCACTTTTGACTGAAAATCTGTATATGAAGAAGTAATTTTATTTTGCAAACCAGTTAAAATGCACAGCAATCAAAATATGCTAAAATGAAATTTCAAAATCACTGCAGTTAACCTTCAGCATGTTCTTTGCTACTGATATTTTACATAATGTAATTCTCCATTCCTCAAAACATTACCTATAAAAATTTGCATGTTGATTTATTTTTTTAACTCTGCAAATATTCAGAAAAACACCTACCTGATTTCACATCTCACAAGTGTACCTTTCAGCAGTGCAATATAGGGAAATAAAACCACTCTTGGTATTATTTCTCTATGGTCCAAATATCCTCCCAAAATTAATCTTTACAGCCAAAACATTAACGAATAAGTAATAAAAATTCAATATATGACTTATAAGTCTGTATCAATTGATTTTGAAATTTGATTTGTTGTGATTACTTGGAGTTTGATTTCAAAGGACTTGGGGTGATGGAATTCCCTTGCTTCTTAATGCTGCCTCACAAAAAATCAAAAGACCTAACAAAAAAATCTCACTGATTTCACAGCCAGACTTCTGCCTGCTGGTAAATAAAAAATAATTTGCAACAATAGCATGAAGCTTGATCTTGTTGTTAATAATTCTTAAAATTCTGTGGAAGTTTTAACATCAGACACAATTCTTATCAAAGTTAGTGAGGGTGGGAGATTTTTTAAATTAAGAACCCAGTAATTAATCATAGGAAAAAATCAAAGATTTTATGATCATCTAGGAAATATTTTTTATTCAAGGGTCTGGGATTCTTGTTTTCAGTTCTACTCTTCCTTAAGTCTGTTTAGGTACAGCAAAATGTTTAGCAATGTTGCAATGTACTTGGGAAAACAAGACAGCTTTTTATTTCAAGGGAATGACATGCTTTTACTTTGAGAAATACTACCATTTTCTACAGTCTCTACCACATGAATTATGAAATAGTAAGTAGCCTTACCATAGTGCTGTTTTGTCTAAAGGAGAAGGACACAGTTTCAGGCATACAGAATTTCAATAAACATTTAACTCATCTTTCAAGCACAAAGTGCTAAGAATGCATTTTTGGAGTCTTGTGCTTATACCTACAAGAATTTTCTAGTTTCTCTTCAGTTTTCTAAAAAGTCCACAACAGGGTTCTGACATTATGCCTGATGTTTCACTTTTCTGTTTATCCTTTATCTACCTCTTAGATATTACATTCCTCCACTTCCTTTCCAGAATTTGCTGTGCTTGTGTTTGAAGAATTTACTCAGATGAGTTTTCATCTACATCCCTTTTTATGGAATGACAAATGAGCATTGTCTTGCTATCATTATTAAAAGAGAGGTCAACAAATCAAGTCAGTGCTGTGTGGCTATTATAGCTCTAAAAACTAAAACCAGCCATTGCAAAACAGAGTCCCATGTAGGTAATAACCATAGGATAATCCTCCCTTTTATTTCTGTTGTATCCCATCTGTAAGGATGAGTTCCATACCCCCATGCTGTGTGCAGTGACTCCCTTAAGCAGGAAAAATGGACGTGGAGGCAGAGAGTGTGACAGGAAAACTGGAGCTGACTGACTACAGAGCCACCACTGTGCACCACTGTGTCACCCATGGTGTGAGCAAATGCCACTGAGGGCTAAATCCAGCAAGGGGACAATGGGCCCTTTGGCCAGAAGGTACAGACACTGATTACTTCAGCAGGTCTGTGGCTTTGCTTTCATTTCAGTAGAAGGAAGAGAGGTGAAGTTTCTAAATAACAACAAAATATCAAAATCAGTATTTTGTATGTTTTAAAAACACAATTTCTTTGGACTGCCTCCTATCTGAAATGGACATGAAGTTGCTAAATATAGTCTGTGTTCTTTTATTCTGAGTCTTCCACAGTGGTACATCTGCAAATACTGCATGAGGAAAATTCAGGGAAAAATCCCTCCCGTGTAATCAATGTGATTATTATGAGTGTACGTTGCTCTATAAAACAATTTATAGATGTTATCTCAACCCTTGATATAATTTTAAGATATGAAAAAACTTCCATTCATTTCTAATATTAATGCATATTTGCATACTTACTTTCACTAATTTCACATCTGAATTAACTGTTACAAATATTGCAAAGATTTTAATATTTAATATATTAATAGTGCAAATATTAAACAACAGCAATATGAGAATGTAGATGTCTGATGAGAAAGATTTGTTCAGAGGAACTTGCTGGTTACAACTATAACACCAAATTGGTTTTGTGATCTGCTTTATAGATCTTGAGGCAAAAGGGGATTTCTTGGAGCTCCTGCTTGTGAATTTGTGAAAGAAAAGTTATCTTCACCATGAAGACATGAAATAAAATTGACTCACATAAGGCATAAGCTAAAACTTTCATTTTCAAGAATTACTCAGTGTAAGCCAGTTTATTTAAGATGAAATTCACTGCAGTCACCTCCAGATCAATTAATCTTCATGTTAAGAGTGAAAGTGAGGCATGAGTCATGTGGAAGCATTAGATGGTCCCTTTTCCAGGAAGAATTCTGCCCTTGGAGTGGCTACTTCTGATGAGGGAAGTTTCAGTACACTGCATCACAAATCTGGTGTTCCAAACAAAATCACGACCATTGTTTTAGCCTTTTCCTTCTCAGATATCTTCAAGATAGAGTGTTTCTCATGCCTTTTTCCCATTCTGTCTGGGTTAGTCAAGGCTCTGGAGACTCTGTGACCCAATGACCACATTTAAATCCTTTCATTCTCAACAGCGTTTTGTAAGAGGAAGGACTTCTTTCAGGCCATGCTCTCTGCCTTTCTTGTGAAGCCCTCAGAAGCTCTGGTATGACATTGGACAAAAGGTCATGGCTGAGATCCCTGCTCTTTGTGTTTCTGCTGGGCTGTTCAGAGTGATGCTGGCCTTTCATTGTGTGGTACAGCGTAGATACAGGAGAATTGGTTCCAGTTAATTTCCAATTAGTAAAAGTCACCAATTGCCCCATGTGATATAGCTACACAACCTCCATTGAAAATGAAGGGAATCATCTACAAAGTGGTTTTGTCAGCTTTGATAAAAATCTAGACATTATTTACAAATTCTTTTATTTGCTATAAGAATTAGCTTTCTAATAACTATCTAAGTGTGTGCTTTGACTCTCCAGATAGCATCTATAACAGCTCTCAAAGTTCTGCAATAATTTGTTGTGCAGTTAATACCAGTTTTACTTAAATGCTTTTGCTGGTATAGGAAATGAAAAATAAGAATTTATCTGTCTTCTCATCTTCCTTTGTGGAGACTTCATTTGGCCTGTGTCAAAAAAACCTCTGCTGGAGTGTTTGACTCGTTGGCTCTCAAATGCTGTTTCCTGCACTGCAGCTCATGCTGTCAGTAATGCTCTATGAGGATCCAACTTTGCTATTTCTTCATAATTTGTCTTTGTGAGTTATTTTTATTCTAAAAAACACTAATCATATCTTAAATGCTTCATTTAGGAGATGCTTTTTTGTACTGAAAACTAATGTGATCAGAAGGAACAGGCTTTGCTTTTGTTCTTGCTGTGCCATTTATTCCATACGACAATACTGAAATAAAAATACTTTGAGCACATTTTTCTACAACTGGAAATCATATTGTTTTAAGAGTTTTTAAAGATTTGCATTGAATTGAAATGCAGAGAAATATTTACTTTTTTATCTTCCGTTGTTTCTTCACTGTTATTAACATGAACTTTGAAAAGTTCACTTCAAAACTTTCTAACTAATAATTAGATTATTTTAGTTTAAAATGTAAGTTACAGAATAATCAATATACTGTTCCAGAAAAAATAAACAAGCTTGTTCATCAATCTACTTCAATGGGTTGTTTTTTGGAGGGAGCAGTTCTTCTCCTTCGTTGAAGTATGTTAGCAAATTTCTGTAATCTCCAGTCAAATCAAAATCTCAGCTAAAGGATTAAAAGAACTTCTGTAAGTGAACTTCTGCCTATGGCAGGGAGGTTGGAACTCGATGATCTTTAAGGTCCCTTCCAACCCAAACTATTCTATGATTCTATGATTCTAAGTGTCTTTCTCTAATGCTCTTGACAAACACAGTGTCTTGTGACCAACACAATTTAAATAGGCTTTCAAAAATGCCTGCACATTTAGTGTTGTTAATACATGTAAATATTCCAATATTTTTAATATATGTAAAATGTGTATGTTCATGCCTCTCCTGGAAGACAATAGCAAGAAGCTGTAGTTTTCTGCTGGTGGAATTTGAAGTCGCATACCTTGTAGCATATTGTAGCATAATCACTGCATTTTATTTTTCTGATTAAGTCTAATTAAAGCTCAAGTCAAGAATAGAGACCACAGAATTAATAGATAGCATTTTTTTATATTAAAAATATTTTCTAGAGAAGTCTAGAGAGCACATTACATGCTGTGGTTCTACTGTGGAAGGACTGTCAATTAATGTCTAAAATGTTTGATTTATGTCATTGAGAAGCCAGGGAATATCATTATCTCCTCCACCCCTTCCTCCCTTCTGCTCCCCTCCCCACCCTGCCCCAGAGCCTCCTAGGCTTCCAGGATTCAGAGGTAAGATAATTTTTCTCTCTCTTCTTAATGAAAGGTCAATTCAATACTTGGTAATTTATACAAGTTAATTAAGAAAACACTATTTGTAAAACCTTTAGTCAAAATTTATTTGCATTCTACACAAATAAAACTTGTAAGTGTGATAAATGTCATCTAGTGCATGTTGAATATAATATCTGTCACAATTTGTTCTGAAAGGTAGATATGGACAGACTAAAGAGAATACAAATTAAGTCATAGATATCCATCTGACTTTGCAGATATGAGAAGAATCAAGATGACATCTAGTACACTGAGAAAGATTCATTTGGGAATCATGGAGGAAATGTAGCTCTGGTGATGCTATCCTTAGAATCACTCCCCAGGCTCACAAGATTGGCATTTCTGCTAAGCACAGATCAGAATAAATGCTAGCACTGATGTGCAGACAGAGCACTACTACATTGCTTAGAGAAAAGCCTTTGAAAGATTCATAAGGAAAATAGACCAAGGCAGCAGTAATATGAGTTAATGCCATGGAAATGGCACTAGCTTTCATCACTGAAAGCCTATGTCTGTTTTTAGTAGAGATTAGTAGGTTTCTTGCCACCTGCTCTGAAGCCTCTCTAGCTGGTACCAACAGAAGTACAATGTTTGATTTAGTGAAAAAGACAGAGAAAGCAGAGTCTATCACTAAATTTAGAAAGATTTATTTCTTATTCCTGCTTCTAACTGTTATTGATTTCTGAAAAGTGGGGTTCTTCATAAGCCTTTAGAGCAGTTTTTCTCAGCACCCGCTACATATTTACTAGGGCCATTTACTGTGAAACAGCTTGGTTCATGTCATTACATTAGGTCAAGTGGAGTGTCAGTTTGGAAAAAGCCTTCAGCAGGGTAGGCCTAGGAAGGGTAGGATTTTGGTTTGCCCTGACAGAGACAGGCAGCTTCCTGCACGCTGAATTTGATGGTGTGGCTGTTGCACCTCTACCTAACTCCATGCCAGGGTGCAAAAATGAGGAATTTGCTATATGAAAATTGTAGTGCAGATCATTTTACAAGAATATCTTCAGAGCTTTCAGGCTAAATGTAGAGGAATAGTTAATTCCCAGACTTACCGTTTTTCTCTTTGTATGCCTGCATTAAACTGCATTAAACTTGATTCCCCTTGGCCAGTATGTGGTTCCTCAGTGTAGATCTGGCATATGCTTGAGTAGCAGAGACAGAGAAAACTTCTGAGGATGAACGTGTCCTCTCTATATGAGCACTGCTAATCTTAGAGCTAGTTCTCAACCCAGGTGGTCAGGCGCTTCTTCAAACATTGTCCTATAAGGTATCTTAGAGTGGACCTCAGTAAGCATATTAGCAAATCATTGAATTTCCTGCAGAATTAACAATTCCATGGCTTTAAAATGTTGGATGACATGGTATATATTTTTGTTTTATAGAGGCTGGCCTCATCCCTGAACTGAATGAAACTGAAGAATATGAGGTAGAGCATTCATTCATTTTTAAGGCATTATTTCAATTACATACATTTCAACTGGATGAACTGATATTCTGTAAAAATTTACTAAACTGTGTCACCAAAGGAATGTATTACCTGCACTTATATATACATATGTGTGCATGTAAAACATTCTCTTTCAGCTGTATTTTTCCTTAAGTAGCTCTAGAGATACCTGATTATTTAGTTTTCTGAAGCTGGAGGTAAGAGGATATGCCTAATTATCTTTAAATAGAAAAAAGGGACATCAAGTTACTGCCATTTCTGAGTGGTCTCACAAAATTGTTCATTTATCAGAGTCAAAGCTGCTTTATGGTTTATTTAAAGAGAAGTCTGTCTTGGGCTTGCTTAGTATGTGGTAAACTCAAGTAAGGAAGGAAGGCAGTTGTGCTGATGACTGAAACCTGGGTGTGTCTGCTGACAGTGTGCTACCAGTTGAATTTTAATATTATTTCAAAATTTTGGAGGGTCATTTACTCTTACTTCTTGAACTCAAGTTAGACTTTACAACATAACTCTATTTTACATAATTATTGATGCTTTTAAGATACCCTCTGCAGACTTCAGATTCGGTAACTAGGTTTCTGGCATCCCAGCAAGGAGGGAAGTGAAAATACCACAATGAAGTTTTTAAAAGACTCTAATACATCTTTTGCAACATGGACAAATTCTTCAGGAAGAACCACATTTGTATTAAGTAATCTCTTAGAAATTGTATTTTATTTTTTCAATCTATGACCACAATACTATCACAGAGTGACAAGTCCTTGTTAGTCGGGGCTTAACTGTCTGTTTTCCTTCTTGTGTATTTATGGACACTAATGCCAACAATAAAGTTATTCCTCTGTTGATGTAAGCTACATTTGTAAGTTATTATATTGCATCTGTCAGGGCATTCATGGAATGCCAGAGCATGTCAATTGATTTTTACTTCAGCCATTGTAGGCAATTTCATCCAAAGCCTATTGATTTTACATTCTTCTCTCTGCTAGGCCCTGCTCTCATCAGTGCAGGAGTGGGAAATCTACTCAGCCTAAAATACAGCGTAAAGTAAACTGAGGATTTCTCATAATGATAATGGCATCCCAGTCTCCTGTCTACTGAGTGTTTTCTCACAGCATCATGCTTTTTAATAAAATCGGATATGTACCGCCACCAAGCTAGATCTTCAAAACAAACAAACAAAAAAGACTCGCAGCTGTATTTTGTGGGAGTTTCTGTCCTGCTGATATCTCTCAGCATATACTTCTCTCAAATCGAGTCCCTTCAGAAACTGAGCGTGCCCCTCAGTCTAAGTGAGAAGTGTCGTGCTCAGTCAGGTTTCATTCACATCATATTTTTTCATTTGAGGCAAGGAAAATCAGAGAGGAGAAAAAAGGGATTCAAACTTAGATCCTCAAGGTCTGCCTAAATCCTGATAGTATGTAAGCATGTAATTTTTTTTAAATTATTTTTATGATCTGTCCTTAAAAGTCAAAGCTATAGCACAGATTTTTCACAAATTATCATTATTCATCTCCAGCGGACAGAGTTGTAACATGGACTAGATGGTATTACAACACTGGAGGATCTGATACAGTCATATTGATTCATTCTGAAATCTTTCTTTCCAGAAAACTCTCAAGATGCAGAAGATTTAAGGACAGGTCATATTTTAAAAATTCTCTTACCATGATGATTTAATATCAGTACAGTAGTATGAATCTTTAAGCCATTCTGCTAACAAACCCATTTTTTCATTGATGTGTACTGTGTATTGCATTTTATTAGGAAAGAGGCAGAGCTTTTTCAATGAAGTAAATATTATGAGTGCTTTTTGTCTCTCAGATTAAAAGAAATACAATATTCTACAAGTTGTCAAGACAGATTTTTTTTGTTTGCATTGCAAATAGTTAAAATTTTCAAGAGACAAGAGAATAACTGTTCTTGCAGTTAAATATATTGGCTTGAAACCAACAGCCTTCTCTAATTTTTTCATGCTTTACTCTCTTCTTTCTATGGAGCCAGAAAAAATTTATTATTGTGGTTTTGGTTTTCTTTTGCACATAGTATCTATAAACATTTTTAACTGTCTTTGGCTTTGATTTTTTTTCAAAGGATGAAGTTGATGAAAAGGAAACAGAGGTGGATGAAGAAACTGCAGTGATTCCTAGCACTGATGGCACAATGAACCAATTAAAAAGAAAACATTTCCAGGTGACTACATCCAGCTACAGCCAAGAAAAAATGAGGACAAGACCAAATGAAGCTCAAAAAAATAGATACTTAACAAGAGAAGAAGAATTGCATGGTAAGGATGATGTTTTCAAAGCAGTATATTACCCTACTTCTCCACCTGTTAGTGAAATGTCTGAAGAAGAGGAAGATCCCTTGTTGGAATCCCAAACAATTACTGGAATGCCCCCTCAACTCATTGACTCCACCAAAGGCATAGAAGAAGAATACATATACCTCTCTTCAGGCACTGAACCAACAAGAATAACCACTACTGGCCATAGTGATGAAGATTTCTTATTGTCTCCTTTAAAACCTCATCAGGAATTTGATAACATTTGGAGTTCAGTTCTTACCACTTCTTCAGCACAGCTGGTTACAGAGAGCTCCCAAGAAGACACCCTTCCTTCAGGAAGCCCAGATATAAGCACACGTTATGTTCTTTCCCAAGGCTCCATTAAGTATGTTTCAGAAGGTGCAGCACCCTCAAGCTCTGATGAGCCTCCAAAGCATACTTCTTCCACTGATAGAAATTTATGGTTTCGTAAAGCTACATATCTGACAACTCCACCTGTTGATACATTGGATAGCAGGCAATTGTCTCAGACCAGTTACACTGATGCTTATGTAGAGGGATTAAAGCCAGCAACAGTGCCCTATTCCAGCAGCCCAGTGGTTTCACAGGACACTCCAGATGCGGATTTAGAATTGCCACATTACTCTACCTTTGCTTTCTCCTCTGCTGAATTATCACCTCACTCTATCTCTTCGAGCTCTGGAGAATATGGTTCTGCTTCTGCTGCCAGTGAGGTACTCTCTCAGACAACTCAACCAATCTATAATGGTGAGATACCTCTTCAACCTTCCTACAGTAGTGAAGTGTTTCCTCTAGTCACCCCTGTATTGTTTGACTCTCAGATGCTCGACACTACCCCTGCTACATCAGATAGTGATGTGACCTTGCATGCTACACCTGTATTTCCCAGTGTTGATGTGTCATTTGAACCCACCCTGTCTTCCTATGATGATGTACCTTTGCTTACATTTTCCTCTGCTTCCTCCAGTAGTAAAATGTTTCACCGTCTGTATACAGTTTCTCAAATGTTTCCACGAAGTGCTACTCCAGCTGTTGCAAGTGATAAGGTGTCCCTGCATGCTTCTTTGACATTGGCAGAGGGTGATACATTAATACAGCCAAGCCTTGCTCAATATTCTGATGTGGTGTCACATCAGACTACTCATGCTGCTTCAGAGACAATGATATTTGGTCATAATAGAACTCACATATTTTCTCAAGTTGAACCATCCAGCAGTGATTTAAATATGCATGTACTGCCTACAATGTCTGAACTTCCTTGTGCTTTGTCTAGTAATGTGGGCTCCCTCCAAAGCTTTACTGTTTCCTATGACTCTGCAGAATTGGTGCATGATTCTGTTGACGTATTGCGTCAAGATCCTTTATTAAGCAGCTATAACAATGTACTGGTGCATAAGCCTTCTTCTGTAATGTCACAAGCTGATACTTTGCTGCAGCCTACGCGCTCTCTATCTAGTGATATGGATTGGTCTGAAGCATACTCTGGTAGTGAGTCCCTTTTGCCTGATACAGATACTTTGATGATACTTAACGTTTCTTCCTCTGATTCTGTAGATGAAATTACGTATGAATCCTCTGGGTTTAGTGATGTAAATAAGAAGCTTCAAAAAGGTGATATTATTTATGGAGATGAGAGAGAACAGCAAAATTCCTCTGCTTTAAGTGAAATGGCTTCCAATGCTGAAAGTAAAGTGATACCTGAACTTTCTACATCTGTTTCTAATGATCATGTAATTAAGCAGAATACGTCTCAGCAAGAAAGCCCACTTCCTGTTTCTAGCACAAAGGGAATCCTTCCAGTCTCTCTTGCTTTTCCTACTACTAAGATATTTGATCATGATATTAGTAAGCTTACAGAAAACCACCTTTCCGTTCAGCCTTTGCATGTTACACCTCCAGCCTTTGATGACACTTTGCTTAAACCTATGCTTAGTGCAAGCTCAGATCAAGCTCTCTCTGCCCCTGCTTATAGCAAAATGTTATCCTCGACTCAGCCATACTTTTATGAGACCTCAGCTACATTAAATAATGAAGCCTTTCTGCAGTCCTCCTTCCAGTCTTCTGGCGATAGCACTCTGCTTAACACAGCTGTTACACCTAGTGATCCAATATTGGCTGAAAGCTCCAGGGTTCATAAAGATAGTTCTACATTTGACCAAATATTGCATCAAATGGCATCAGGTTCTGCTACAACTGAAAACATGCTGCATTCTACATCTGCACCTTCCGTTCCTGATATGTTGCCAAACACTCCTAGTAAGCCCACAGCGTCACTTCAAGCTTTATCTGTTTCTTATCCAAGTGAGGAATATGTTTCATCCAGTCTGTTTAACAGTGAAGATGTTCAGCAGGTTATGCCTTCATTGTACAGTAGTGATGGTTCTTTCCAGATGACCAGTTTAGAAAATACAAATACCTTTTCCCCCCAAGCAGAAAATGTAATAACAACCCCCTTTCAAACAGGTGATATGTTGCCACATGTAGCTACTTCTGCAGACAGCCATATCTCTTCAAGTGTTTTTGAAAGAAGTGAGGCTGCCAATGTCTCCTCAAGTTCTGCACTCGGTTTTGAGCCTGTTCATATGCCTGCCATTGTTTCTGATTCTGATGTGCCCATTCATCACACTCTTCCCTTACAAAATGTACATGTTTCTGTTACGGCTGTTCCTCCCAAAAGTGAGGTCCCCATAACTTTGAGTAGATTGCTGGTTCCTTCTAGAGAATCCTCTGGTTTGTCTCCCAGTATCATGTCCAGTACCAGTTTGTGGCCTTCTGTAGCTGAGGATGACTACGATGAATATGATGATGACTTCCCTGTAAGTAACTGTATCTCATGCACTTCCCATAGAGAAACTCAGGATATGATAGTAGAGGAACAAAATACAAAGTTAAAGACTAACAAGGATCAGAGTAACCTAATTATAAGTTCATATTCTGAGAAATCTGAAGAAGAAGAGAAAATTTCAACTGCTGCATCAGACAGTCAGATAAACCATGCCATGGACAGACATAATTACACATCCTCACCAACTTTGACATCAAGCGTGATACCCAAGAAGAACAACGACACGACAGTTTTGGAGACCCACATTCAAACTGCTAGTGTCCCATTGCAAAACACATCAGAGTCTAAGTCTTGGGCTGTTTTTACAAGTGATGAAGAAAGTGGTTCTGGCCAAGGTACCTCAGATAGCCTTAATGATAATGAAACTTCAACAGATTTCAGTTTTCCTGACCTTAATGAGAGAGACACTGAAGGGGCAGTGGAAGCAGGTAACTCAGAATTAACTTCTGGATCATCACAGTCATCAGCCTCATCTGTTACTAGCGATCAGTCATCACTATTCAACATCTCTGAGGCAGGTTAGTTATGGATAAGTCTAATGAATACCATGGAAAGCTGTGAGGGGATACTTTTGTGCCATAGAGAATGAGGTGGTTTATCTACATATAGCAAAAGAATGTTAAGAATGCCAGTGGGTCTGATGAAGGAGGCAATGGGGGCTAGGGGTGCATGCTGACCTCCATGTATTGTGAATGATACTTCTGGCTACTTAAAACCACTCCTGAAAGATTCATACTCTGTTTTTGGATAGGCATGTATTTCAGCAGAAGTTGGGTGGTGCACAGTCTAAAAACAGAATTTGTTTCGATGTTAATAGTTTTATTTTAGTTGGATAGGTTTAAGAGGGGCATAAGCTTTCTGAACAAATAGAAGCACTGCCCTTACTGAAACACACCAGAAGAAGCTATGCCTTTGCCAGGGAAAATATACCTCTGAGAGTCTGGGTTTTAACTTACAGCTGCATATTTCCCCCTGGTGTTTTATTTTGTATTTTCTAAGATGTATTGAGCAAGGGAGAAGATGCTTCAGATTGATTCTGATTCATCTTAACTCATAAAAACATTCATTTTCATTTTTACCACCCATGACACTTTCAAATTTCAGACTTCTTTGTGCCAAATTTGTATATTTCCAAAATACTAGAGTCAGATTCTCCTGTATCTGTTTATATTTAATGCTGGTTTCCTATTTAGTCCTCTTGAAGTCAGTGAGAGTGTTTGTGGCTTATGATTCCCAGGATAAGGTCAGAAGGCAAAACTTAACTTCCTATAAATAAAAACCCGATAAATAGAAAGCATTTTCTATTGTTCTTCAAGCATTTTCTTGAAGTATTCAAATACATAATTCAAACTGTCTCTTATTAGAGTATTGAAAAGTCCAAGAGTACAGTCAGAGACAATATATATGATGTTTGGAAAAAAAAAAGCAAAACAAACTAGCAAACCACTACCAAACAACCAAGGTTAAAGGGGTATTTTGGAAATAAATTGAGCCTCTAATAAGTACTCATCATCTGTAGAGGGCAGTGTCATCCAACTAAATCTGTTAAGGAATGGAATCCACAAAGTGTGGGAAATTTTCTGCACATTCCTACAAATACACAGTTAAATCACGAGGTCATATTACTTATGAGCAAGAGAATATTAATATGAGAAGGTGTCAAGTTGACAGTCCCACTTGGGACTAATAGAATGTGAAAAATAGCAAATAAATAGAATTAAAGAATATAGGCTACAGACTGGAATTACATAGAAAACATACTGAAATCAATAGGACTCATAACAAGGTAGGTGTTCTAAAACTGAATCAATAATAAGTGAATTAGTTCAGTAGGTAGTTATCGCATTTTATAAAATGCTTAACATTTCTTTGAAAAGCAACAAAAAGAACATCAGTATTTCAAAATTTATATTACTGATGTGAATGAGTGGTACCATAAGAGGTTTATGATTTACATATTGGGTGTCACTTGAATTGTTACTGTACAATTTAAAAAAGGATTATCCATGATTGTAAAAGTAGTACAGCAGACTTAGAGTTTATTTTCTAGATATAATTGAAGTACACTGTACAGCATCATTTCATGTACATGCACGTCTGTAGTCTCAGTACGTAGGGAGACTGAGCTCTGAATCATGTACATAGATTTTTCCAATAAATGATTCCACATATTGTCTTTTAACATAAAGACAGTTCATTGTGAACATGTCAAACATGGTCTCCTGTAAATCAAAAACATATTTACTTCAATTCTATCATACAAGAATGAGACCCAAAAAAAGAACAAAAAGCCACAAGAAAAACCAACCACACCAAAATAAACCTTTGAGCTGAGAATTCATTTATATGTTACAACAAATTCACTAGAAATTAATTAACTGTCTATTGTGAACATCACTTATTTTGAATTAGGGCTTTCTCTGTAAGACTTCTATGGCTACTTAAGCCTTCCAGTTCAGTTGAAAAGATTGAGAAGAAATTAATATACAGAATTCTGCAAAGGATACAAGCACATCAGTTATTAGGAGGTGAGAAGATCTGCTACAGAGGACACTGATTTTTCAGCTTCCACCATTGGAGAGATGGCCAAGCAGGGAGGAAACCCCCCAGGAGAAACCTAGTCTTCCTGCTGCATAGAGGTGGTCATGCAGCTGGACCGAATCCTGTCACAACATAGATAAGATTGGGTTTTATGCAATGAATTCATCCAGAATTGGATAAGGAAGTATTTGGGTAAGGAATGGTGTTGTGATCTCTCATGCATGAATATAGTTTCTTCTGAAATGGGTAGGAAATAGTGATTTTAGCCTGCTCACCAGAAACACATTCACATTTTTCAGAGGCAACTTGTGCCTGCAATTACTTTGCACTCTGAGGTAGAGGATTTAGAGAGTAGCGATTGATTTGGGTGTTGAGTACTTTGAACTAAAACCAGGAAGATGCTTGCAAGATCAAAGCATAAACCTTTTTGCACATAAAACCCAGAAAACTCCAGAAGTCAAGAAAATGGAAGCATGGGAGCTGCCTGGAAATCTGTATGTGTGAAGCTTTTTGGTTTTTGACATTGTATATTTTTTTTCTCCCAGATACAACTCCATTCCCTCCTCCCTTCTGTCTGAGAGTTTTTCATATATGGTCCCTTGAGACTCCAGTGGAGTGCAGCTGATTTCTACACAGCAAAATTCTTCTCCCATACAGAAAATACATTGAATTGGGACTGTTCACAAAAGCTGAAAACATTCTTAGAAGATCTAGCAGTTTTATTATAACAGAAGTGTTTATTTCTATGTTCTCACTCATATAAGGGTCACAGATCACAGTAAACTTCACTGGTTGAAAAGTATTAGTAATTTTGGATCAAAAGTACAGTTTTAAGGTGTTAACTTTTTAAGTTTTTTTGAAAGATAAAAGTGTAGGATTGGCCTTATTCACCATTGTGTTGCCTTATTTTAATGAAATTATAAAACATATAATTTTAATTGTCATAAAGACTCCTATGCATAAGTATTTTTGTCATCCATCACTACAAGACTAACAAAAATGTTAGATCTAGACAATATCTAAAGAAGTATTTCATCACCTGTAAAGATGAGGTAGGAAACTTAATGCTGGCTCCAGTATATTTGGGTAGCGATGTACCACAATTGGATTCTAAGGAAGCAAGGTGTCTCTTCAAGGCAAGCTACAGAATGGACAGTATATTAAAATACAGCAGTCACATAGGGACTACTGTAAGAAAATGTTCCTACTAATCTATTAGTCAGAGAAGTGATCTATGTAATGTGAGTGTTAGTTTAATATCAAGGTGCTCTTTACATATTCCAATATTACATATTTAGATTTAACTTTGTTGGCTTTCAATAACAAGCAGATGAAAATAAAAAGCTTTCTTCTATATTTAACATCAATCTGCTATTCTTATAAAAAGAAGTCTCCTCTGCTGGAAGGCTGAGACCCATAAGCTTGAACACTTTGCTTTACCTTCTATCTGCTTAATTTGTGTAAGCTGGTTTGCAAATGTATAAGCTTTCTGCAGTACGTAGTGAAAACCAGAGGTAAGTAGTATTAAATAGGCTCATTATAAGACACTTTCAGTCACGCTGTGCATTTGTCAGAATTTAAACATGGACTGTTTCAATTTTCTCTGACTGCAGAGGCAAGTAATAGTAGCCATGAGTCTCGTATCGGTCTAGCAGAGAGTCTGGAATCAGAAAAGAAGACAGTTATACCACTTGTGATCATATCAGCCCTGACTTTTATCTGTCTAGTGATTCTTGTGGGTATTCTCATATACTGGAGGTAAGTTGGTTTTTTGTTGGTTGTTTTTTTCAGTTCTAAAGAAGTCTGATTTGAAAAATATGATTGACGTTACTGAGCTGGTTTCCAGGAGGGAGGCAGGATCTAATCTCTCTCTATGTCTATATATTGCTCCCAGTGCTGCAGTAACATAAAAATGGCAAAATAGCTTTTGTCCAAAATTCTCAGCTAAAATTTTTTTTCAAGAGTTTAAACCATTGCAAGTTGATGATTTCCAATTTTAGAGATTTTTGTAAACTTACTTGTCATAACTAATGGCTGAATGATTTAGCAAAGTACTGGGAAAAACAGGAGGGAAAAGAAAAATAAATAGTATGACATAGACTTGTTTCCTATCTTCCTAGTATTTTAACAGTCAATATAACTGTCAATTTAGGAGGAGAATCTGTGCTCCTCAAGAAGACCATGTGAATAAGCAGTTCATATAGGTTTGTAGGAATGTGCTGTAACTGACTTTGCATGCAAGAAAGCAAGTGGATTATTTAATCATACTATAAATGTTTTAAGGAAACCTGCTGGGTGGTTCTTGTGATGTTCTGTGATTAAAAAGTTATTTTACCTTGTGATTCTCCCTATCTCTGAAGCAAAATTTACCCCCAGCCTTTCAGACCATTAGGGGTAACCAGGGGTGTGTTTCAGCTGAGTGCGCATGCTGAGGGTCTCTCATGGGCCTGTTTCTCTGTGACTTGTTAAGTAGATAAGACATTGTGAAAAAAAAAAGTAATAAAAAATAACGTAATCAGCGAGCACAAAATACTCTGTCTATACTGTGAAATGAAAAAGACCGGCTGACATGGCACAGATCTTTTCCGTACAGTAGAAGACTCTTCCCTCACAAGGAGGAAAAAAACAGAGAGGCTGCATTCACATCACCTACTGGTGATGGTTGCTGCCTTTTGCCAATGCCAAAATGTGTGAAGTATTGTGTAAAACAATGCAAGTTTTTCTGAGCTAAATGCATAAAAGGAATCTAGATAGCCATGTGACACTATGCAGCAGTGTTTGAGTTGTTGTCTCACTCTGTTTTGTTGGTTCTAGGTAAAACCTAGGTAAAGTCTTCCTGGGGACAGATGTGCTTAAGCTTTCATAGTGATTTCAAAATCCCTAACACTTTACTGAATGTGCAGGTTTCAAGTGAGGAAGGGGGAAATAAATTGCAAAAACTTCTGCCGTGGAGATTCTTGCTGTTAGATGACTGCCAAGAACCTGATCTTGTTACTGTTCGTATAGTACTAACACATAAGCTAGAAGAAACAGTACTAACACATAAAAGAGCAAGAAACGGGACCTTGCTCATCTGTGAGCTGTACAAGCGGGAAGAAAGACACAAACATGTCACAGATGATTCCAAAGCTTATTTCTTCTATTTTTTTTCTCTCCCCTACTCAGTCCTGTTAATCAAAAATGTATAAAAAAATGTATAATGAACCACAGAATAGATCTCAGTCTATCTTTCCAAGCTACTGACTACTGTAATCTCTAGGCTACAGTGTCAGGGTTGTATTTGACTGTTTTTACATAGTCTTCTGACAATGGATTTCTATTGGCCCAGCAGGGTATTTCCCACATGGAGACATCCTGCCCCTGAAGGGATTAGGCTTAAAAAGTTGAGTTTGAGCTTCCTTTCTTCCAGGAAAGCATACTAACAAGTCAGGCAGCCTTCAGCATGGTTAAAGACACTTCTGAGTAATGAATTTTCAGGAAGATTTCTTCTTTTTTCCAAATAAGTGGCTAATTGCAGGAAGAATTGCAAAATTTGTTACCCAGTGTGTGTCTAGTTAAGTGGTTATACTGTCCATCACATGATTTCCAGCTACCCACTCTCATATTGAGAACCTTCTCCTGTCTTTAACATTACGCAATATGAATTCATATTCATCTTCCACCCCTGAAGCAAAATAATAGTTGAAATCTCTGCTATTTGACAAAGAACAGCAACTATTTTAAGACTATTTTAAGATTGAGGAGTACAGTTTTAGTAATCCTACACATTACAAGCTTGTTTTTGTTGAATAACATTGTGTTTTGGATTCTTTCTCTGGGAATGAACAATTCTGTAACATAGGTCTTTCAAAATAAAACAAAAATCCTGTTAGCAGTAATATCTTCTTGACTTGAATTTAATCTTTTCTGTATTTCTTGTATGACAAAATAAAATGTGGAGCTCTTTTTTGTTAATCCTTGAGAAAATTTTCTTGGCATTATGATAACACCAGTAACATGTTTCTATCTCAGAGGAATGAAGCATAAATAGTACATATTGAAGACAGGACTTTGCAGCCCTCTTTCAAAGGTGACAAGACCCTCATATCTTTTTAAAGCCTGGAAGATATCAGAACACTAACTTTATTGATTTATGGGTTTCTTTCTCACTAGAAAATATTAGTATCAATTCTATAAGTATTTTTATCATTAGATTTATTTTATTTAGAAATAATAGATGTAATCTTTCTGTGTTTCTTTCTATAATGCTTTTTCATATGGTCCAGTTATTTTCACTTACTGAAGTTCATCAAACACTTATGTTTGCAAGAATGTATTATTTATTCCTTGGCAGTAGTACTCAAAAAATTATAGTAGTAAATCCTAGCTAGATGTGGGAGTGAATAGCACTTTGAGTTATTTCCACTAACAGCTCCTAATCTGAGCATGCAAAAGCTGTGTTTAGTATGCAAAAGCTATGTTATTTCTTTCAAAAAGCAAGTAACTACCAAGAGTGACAAGCTGCAGTTTCTCAGGGTTAAAAAAGGGCAAAATTACTTTGTTCTTTACTTGAATGACTTGTATCAGAACAATAATTCTGTGCCATCTGTTGTTTGGGTTTTGGGTTTTTTTACATGAAGTTGTTAATCAGCACTTGAAGAAATTCCCCAATCTCTTCACTATCTCCTTAAGCATAATTTCAATCTTTTCATTATAAAATATTCGTTTCTCTGACAGGAATGAAAACTTTAATGGCAATATTGTCTAAATATTACCTAATTGCCAGTAGGAAAAAACAGTTTTTAACCACCTAGTTCTGTATATCAGGTCATTTTTAATTCAAGCAATTTTCAAGCCACGGCATATTCCGTTCATTTCTTATCATGATTAAGATTATAGTGGAATAAACAAAGATATTCTTTTGCTTGGTTAATGGCCTTGTTGTCCACATGGATATTGTTCTAGGAGAATTAGAGAGAATTTCCATCCAAATCTGAAGTCTGTCCATCTCTCTTAGTATGTATTTGACTGAGACCTTTCAGTAGAACTGCAGCAAGAATATTTGAATCTCCTTGCTCTGTTCTTTTCATATCTGGATGGCTTCATTATTCCCATGGTGCTGAATTAACATTATTTGCTAAGGTGTCTGAAATTGAAGGTTTCTCTGTGCCAACACAATATACTGGAAATTGTTTATGCATTTGTGTAGACTTTTGGAATAGTTCATGGAAGTGATCAATAAAATTAAGCTGGAGAGTTGATGTAGAGAAAGAAATGCCAGGCTATTTTTGCAGATCAATTTTTATAACGGTTTTTATAAGAAGAGTTTGGAAAACATAAAGGGATAGCAATTGTCAGTGGGAGTTGTATGATTCAAGATTCTTTTTCAACAGATATAATAATGTGAACAACAGATAGTTGATGCAGTTCCTGCTACAGTGCTGTCTGTAGACATAGTGAATATCAGCTGACTGTCAGGAAGCCTCCTTGAAAACAGAAGTGCTTCAGAAATTAGCAGCCTAATCACAAACAACACTCTGAGTAGCCATTTAATTTTAACTTTCCCACTCTGTATTTATGAAATATAGCCATCAGAGAATGTCTGTTTTCTTATCCACAGTTTGGGCTTATGCCTTGAGTCCTGTGTTAAGTTCATGGGAACAGACCATGAACCAGATTTGATGAGGCTCTGAGCACCTGGGCTTTTGGGAGTTGTTCCTGCCCATGGCAGGGTGCTTTAAACTGTATGAACTTTGAAGTCTCTTCCAGCCTATACCATTCTATGGCTTTGTGGTAGTTAAACTTGTATATTCCACTCACCAAAAACAGATTTAAACTTACAAAGACCAAACTTTTTCTATCTATGAAAGGAATATTTCTCAGTTACATGATATTAAATTATAAATAAAAGACATTGAAATTTGAAAATTAAATTTCAGCTGACAAGCACTCAAAACTGAATCAAAACCATTTCAAAGTTGAATTATTTGAATGAATGGATACATTGAGAATCCACTGAAAGATCCTTTGGAAGCCTGAGCTCTTCAAATGATTGGAACCATTTAATAATAAATTCTTATCAGTGTTTGAGTCTGCCTATTGGGAGATATTCTCTGTGCACAAAAGACTCTGAAATTCACAGGAGAAGAAGTTGTGCCTTTAAGCCTATTATAGGTGAGCAATTGATGTGCAATCCCATCCTGTCACAGATGCTTCTGACTTCTGAGGTTCAACTCCTCTCTTCAGCCATCATGAGCAGTGAACACATTGCACAGCCTGTACACGTACATCCAGGCACACACAGCACCATGTCATGTTCCCTGCCTTGGTGACAATTTGAGTCAAGCTCTGAGCAGTTCCTTCCCCACGGGAGATGCAGACAGCATATATCTTTAGCCAGTGTTTGGTGGCCCACTTCCCAGGAAATCTACCCACTCCCAGGAAACCTGTGCACTCTGAGGTGTTGTCTTTTCCCGAATAGTTTGCATTTAAATGTTCGTTCAGATCTAGTATTCCTCCTAAACCAAATTATCCCTGTTAAGCAGAGGAGCTGCTGCTGCATGCCTTCCTGTACAAATCCAGACACTAATTAATTCAATGGCTTAGCACTATCTCCATTTATAATGTGTATATTCAAAGAAGTGCAGCGTCTAAATTACAAATTACAGTTTTAGGTTGAAGATCTAAATGCTGTGATGAAAGGTGTAAATTAAATAATCAGGTTAACATTGAGTGATGGGACCTTTGTCTGGAAGTTTGAAATAGTCATCACTCTTTTCATTAACAACAAGTGATAATTAACGAGACAGTGTTATTAACATTAGATTTAGTCATGAAGGCTTTCACTGCTGATGCAGAAGCAGATGGAGTGCCTATTTATGAGTCTTATTACAGGTTAAGTCAACTGCTATGAATTTGTGTCCAAATGTGCTAAGAGTGTAATTTATTTTCAGCCACAATTAACTTGTTAAAGATTAGAGATACAGTGACTCAGTAAGGGACAGTTAGTGAAAGGACTTTTTAAGTACTGCTTTAGATGTGAAAGCCATTATGCTAATTAATTATTTTTACCTCAATCTTTTATCAAGCACCAGGCTAACAAAACTATGTAGTGTTAGTCCTTGAATTTTATGTGTGAACCTTGTTCATATGCAGTAGGCGTAAAGGGAGGACATTTTTTGGTTTCAGAGTTTTAATGATAGAATGTGTTGGGTTGGAGGGGACCTTAGTCCAACCCCCTGCAGTGAGGAGGGTCATCTTCAACTGCGTCAGCCTGTTCAGGGCCTTGTCCAATCTGACTTTGAATGTTTTGAGGGATGGGGCATCCATCACCTCTCTGAGCAACCCATTGCAGTCAGGCTGGCTGGCATGTTTGGTTTGGGGGTGCTGTTTGTTAAAAACACAATGCATATCTATTCTCAGTACATCCACATTCTCTGTGCCCACCAGACAGGATCAGACTTTCCAAAAGTATTTAGCTCTGATACTCACCTACCTCTTACAGACATTTTAGACTCAGTCCTGAGACAAACATTCAAGTATAACATGAACTTTGAGACAGTCTCTTACCTTAGTAGCTGCTAACTATGGGGTGCAGTGTTAGTCTCAGTAAATATTAGGAAGACGTTCCCAAGCCCATCCTGAATGTGTTCTGGTCTGCATCCAAAATTTCCATTTCTAGGTAAAACTATGTTCTCCAAGTATGTCATGTAAAGTTGGAGATCCTCTGTGACTATCACAAATTTAAGGGACTAAATTTAGGGGATTCTGGCTGGAGTCCAGATTTCATTGTCATGTGAAATATTTTGCTTGCCATTTTCCCTTTTTGATGTAACGGCCTGCTTTTTATTGAGTTTGTACACAGAGTGAAAATTTCCAAGAGTGTAGACAAGTTCTCCAGAGGCTTAATTCCAGTAAGCTTACTATAGTCTTTATGATCAACATTAATGGTTCTGGAAAGAATGAAAAAATATACATATTTCCCATATATTTCTCAAAGTAGTCTCAAAACTTCTTTTGATTGTTAGAATTATATGAAGAGTTTTATCCCTGCAGCCACACCTGAGCAGTAAAGAATTTAAAAGACCAGTGATTACATAAAATAGCAAAAGACCATGTAATAGCTTCAGCCAACAGCTTTGAAGAAACAGAATCTTTTAAATATCACATAAGTATTCTCCCAGTGCTTATAATTATTTTTAATTTTAAAGATTAGTGAATAAAATTTCAAAAAGATTAAGCGACCCAGAATAAAGATTGTTATTAGCATATCTAATCATATGGAGATTTTTTAATTAAGGAAGCTTTGCAATGCTTACAGCACCAGTTGGTTGTTTAGTCCCTTGAATAGCCTGGATTCTTAACAGATGCTATTCTTACTATCTTCACATCTGGATTACACCGCAGATGCAAATAACATTCTGGGTCATAGTTAAGGTTGAATGCATTTGTATTCAGCCTTCAAAATTTTTGCAACAAAGCTCACATCTCCTAGAGCTGGAAACTCCCCTGTTTTTGCCTATCACCTTTGGGAATTCCTCCTTGGATAAAGTGTCTCTCAGTGTTGCAATAACATTATAAAAATTTTTGTTTAGTCCCAATCAGAGCAGTTCCAGAGCCATGGCTGCATTTTCTTGACTCAGTAGGATGAACTGATGATTTAACAGAACAGATTTCATGCACTGCTTCATCTTCAGGCTAGCATAATCCCATGAAAGGGAACAGTAACTATGTGTGCAAATTCAGATAAGTAAGGGAGACGAGGAGATTCTTTGATATTTGGACTTATTATACAGCATCTACAATAGACCCTGATGTGGAGTTCTTCTTCCAGCTTCCACTATGTCTGATGTGTGCTCTGTCTTCTGCCTCTGGTATAGGTAAAGATGCGTGAACTATGTATTGTGCTGAATTATAGTGCATATCTTCAAGCTGTACTGATAATTTGGTGGTATATTGGGCGAGTATTTACATTAAAGCACTAGTATTTGACACTCCATAAAAACTGTTTCTCAGAATGATTATTTGTTTCTTACTTTATAATGCAAGAATTCTAGAAGGTCTCAGGCAATATTTTGGCTTTATGAAATATTTATTTATGTTTCCTCCCCACCTAGGAAATGTTTCCAGACTGCTCACTTTTATTTAGAAGATAATACATCACCTCGAGTGATTTCTGCTCCCCCAGCTCCAGTCTTCCCAGTCTCAGGTATTTTTTGTCAACTGTTCTGTGGATTGGTGTTAGCTGTTGGAAGATGTTATGTGTCCAAATGAATTCTTCATATACTGTAACACCTGTAAACCAGAGGTTTGTACCCTCTTGTACTAATAAACACAGGTGCACATAACAGAGGCAGGGACTAGTCTTACTAATATTCTCTCCAGTAGGTAACATAGAAGAGAATAATCCTCATCTGACAGAGCTGTTGCAAAGATAAAGGTGTACCTTCTAGCTGCTTGAGATGTAGCCTTACTGGAAATGGCCACACTAAATAGCTCTCCTTCACTGTCACAAAGCAGGATTACACCAGTAACATATTCTGCTGTACTTCTGCCTTTAATTGAGTTTGACACCTCTGCATAGAGCATCACCTTCCAGCAGGACCAATATATGCCTTATCTGTCTGCATTTCATTTACAGTTACTACATTTTCTTTGTTTTATAGGTTTTAATATAATAGTTAATACTGGTAAAGTTCTTATTGAGCCTCTCATAAAAATGATACACAGGTGCAGAATGTTATTGCCATCTTTTGATTCCATATGCATCACAGTTATTTGGAGGAAATGTTTCTTTCCTCTTCAAAGAGTATCAGCAGCACATGCAACTCTCTAAGCTTTTTCAGTATGACTAGAATGAAAAGTGCCTTGAATAGATTAATTCTGCAGCAGATCCCAGGCCTTGTTCCACGAGTAATACTTTAGTAAACTGTGCAAACATGAGGGGATGAGTTCCCTTGAAATGACTATGGGAAGCAAAACCAGCCCTGTAGATAATTAGTAAGCATATTTAATTAAATAAATCCCAAACAATTGTATAATTTTCTTGCAATTTTTACTGACCTGCTTACCTCAGGGTAACTGAGATTTTCCATTGCCATAAGACAGAGTTGCACTTACAGTTATTTTGATAGCTTGAAATCTGCATGCTGATGCTTGAGATTTTCCTTCTGAAATATTTATAAATATTAACTTAATGAGAAAGGTATTTTTAAGTGGCTGAAAGATATATAAAATATTTTATGGAAAAAGCTGCAAATACTGAGGAAGTATTTTTTATTTGTTTCACATGCAGCAGTTATCAAGAGAGCAGTTTTTGTGATTTTCATTGCAGTGGTGTTTCAGCAGTGAAATTTTGCAACAGTTGAGACTGAAAGTGATAGAATACTGGCAAAGATCACAGAGCAGAAAGAGCATTTTTTAACTGCTAAATTTAATGTTTTATTATGACTATGACTAAAGACACTCCACAGATTTCATTACATATTAGGTTTTCCTTTTGTGAAGTTTCCATGGCAGAGATAGGAGAATTGAAGGTATTCACATAAAATGCCCGGGCACTTCACAGTATAATTCAGATACATTCAGAACAAATAATGAACCACAGATTAATATTAGGACTTCTACCAATCTTTAAGTAGTTTCAAGATATACCTGCCATCCAGATATAAAATATATTCATGATGTCAGAAGTGATTGAATTGAGAGAGTAGCACTGGGAAGGAAATAAAACAGTCATTACAGCAAACCTAAGATCACTTTCTCCCTTACTTTCCTCACTCTTAGTGTCATTTACTTCCCCTTCTGGTTTTGTGTTTGCATATCATTAGAATAAACACTTCATGGCAGGTTTCATCTATGAAGTGTGAAAATAGTGTTACACATTTTTTTCAGCTTCTCTTAGGCTTGACTGGATAAATTCATCTTTTTGTATTCAGGTTCATTCATGTAAGTGAAAGACCAGATGGATCTCCGTACAAATCAACAAATTATTGGGAATTGAAAGCTGAAATTATTAGGTGGCCTAAATGCTGAACATCTGTTGATTTAAATAACAGATCCTTTAATTAATGTTTTTGATGTTTCTTTCTCATATGAGACAGTGATGAAATCACAAATTGTGACATAAAAAATATTTTTTAATTCATGAAAGACTTTATGATTCTTCAGAATCAAAACTACTCAAATAGTGTTATTCTTTAACAGGTAATTATGTTTACATAGCATATTTGCAGAAAAGAGAAGATTAAAAGCTCTAAAGGTTTTTGACATGAACCCTAATGAATGTTCTACGCATGAGTGTTTTCCTGTGTTTGTATAAAGTAAAAAGGAGATGTCCTGAAATATAAACATCAGATGGAGAATTTAGAAATTTAGACTGAGTAACAAAATCAGTTGCATGAATCACATGTATTGGTTGACAATATAAACATGGTCTTATTGGGTGTCCAGAAAGTCTTAAACTTAAATCTTTGAGGTATAAAGCCTGATATGAATATTCTCAGGATCAAACATAGGATTATTATCAATAGGTAATCAGAGTCCTGAGGAGAATGGGGGGAAAAAAATCCCTACTGGAAGTATGCAGTAATGCAGTAAGAGAGAATTTCCTTTGAATACCAACACAAACGTGTAACACAACATTTAAAATTACGCTACTGGCATAATGCTACACTAATTTAGTAGGTTTGGGATGATGCAGCCAGTCCATGTACTGTATGTGGTCCCCAATACAACACTAATCAACCTAGAGTACCAAGATGACTCTGCCTGGTTATTGCTTTACCAGTATTATACAGAGCATCTGCTGCGTTTGAACATCTTGCTGCAAACTGCTAATTCTTCCATTTTCCCTTGACTTCTCAGGAAGTTCTGAGCACTCTACAATTTACAGACAAACTCAGCACCTTGTGAAATCAGCACTCTGATAAGGGGGACTAAAAGATAGCAAGGCATTTTCCACATCTCCTTTACAAATAACCATTTAGAAGTGTATTAGTGTTAGAGAATGATTTTTGAAACGTTGTCTCAAAGAGTGGTGCTTTTTTGTGGGTGTTTTGTGTCCAAAGGTCATGCCAAAGATTTTATTTCAGGATGTTGTGTGGACTGCCTACATTTAAACTTCCTTATATGTCACTGGCTTTTTGTTCTTCATAAATATATTTTCTGTCTTTCCCATTCCTAAGATGATGTTGGAGCAATTCCAATAAAGCACTTTCCAAAACATGTTGCAGATTTACATGCAAGTAATGGTTTTTCTGAAGAATTTGAGGTATGGCTCTATGATGTCATCTTTCTTCTTAGCACATACATATATTGTTATGTTTAAGTGCCTGGAACAAAAGAAATGGGCATTCCATTCTAACTGGGGAAGCAGTTTCATTAATGCACGTAAATATGAGTACTATAAGACCAGTAAGGAGTGCTTATGCATGAAGACTAGGGAGCTTAAAAGCTAACTGAACTGGGATGCAAATGAGAATGTTTATCACTGTGATAAAATATTGCATGAATAGACTATGCAAAGATAATGGAATCAGTGTGGTTTATCAGTTACAGCTGTAGGTCTAAAGCTTTCCAATGCTAGTACTAACTAAATTTTGGAGAAACTACCCATATTACTTGTTCCATTGACAGACTGAAAAAAATTAATTAATAATGAGTACATGTGGCAAGACTTTTGATTAATAGGGGAGCTTATGTAGCCTTGATATGTGGTCATGAAAGCTTTACAGTTCTTTCCCCAAAGTAAATTGTTCATAAGGGATTTCAAAATTTTGAAACATGCTCTCACCATATAATGTTGCTATCACCATATGTAACTAACGAACTTCATTGTTTCTCCTATTCATACCCATTAAAAGCAATTTAAAGATAGATATGTCCTAATTAAAATCACTTTAAATGAACATCCTAAACCCAGACTTTATAATTAAAGCTGTCCTATTAAAATTCTTGACAAACAGTTTTGAACAAAATCAGTCAGGTGAGGTGGAAACAATTGATCTCTTTGAATTTAACATGTGACTGTAATATTCCTGCTGCAAACCCAACAATACTGAAAGTTTAATAATTCTGAGATTTGCATCTATTGGTTTTGCTTTTGTTTCCCTACCTGATATATTCTAACCTAAAATTGGACCTAAAAATCCATGTCATTCACCTAACCTTCTCAAATTCATTCAACATTCATATATCCATCTGATTGTGGGACCAAACGTGTGAATATTTGTGAATCTCCAGTACATATTCATATGTTACATGTGTGCAGAGGCACCAACAGGACTGGACGCCAGCCAGACTGGCTGTTAATAAGAGCAGATGTGGAAGGACTGTGTGTAAATATAATGGTAATAAAGTTATTCTGCTATCAGTGATGATGGCTAAACAAAAACTAAGTTGTTCATCCTAAATTGTTTTTAGGAAATTAGAGCAGTGATCCAAAGACCAAATATACTACATCTCATTGAGTTATATCTGCACTATATGAAATATTTTATGCTTGTTTTAACTATTACAAAAGTCTCAGTGCTCTCATTGTGTCTTGGAGAGCCTTTTTGGCTTTACAGACTATCCTGAAATTAGTGTCCTGGTCGTTCCCTTACCAATAAAGTCATTGTCTCTGCAGAATCAGCATACATTTGGAGAGTATAGGGGTGGTTCAGTTTTTTAATTTATATTACTACAAGGTAATTAATATTTTAAATCTAATATTCAGACTGGTAACCACTTTTCATGAATGTTTATTTAAATAGCTGAGAGTTACTAATATTAGAATAAAACCTTAAAGACATTGGGAAACATTATTATAGTGATGATAATGTATTTCCTAATTAACAGGGTGGATCTTATAAATGTTTGAGTTTCCTTTCAGTTATTGTGATCAATAAAATAAATTCATTTTAGCCCTGTCTCTCTCTTTATAAAAACATTGAGTTCACTGAGGAGTGGCAGACTGGGGGCTTGTCCTTCACTGGGGTGCCATAAGGCCATCTGAGCTTCATGCTGTCCTGTTCCAGTGAAAGACAGCAAGAGCATTCCATGGGGAAACTAATACAGTTATAAGGACCAATAACAAATCCACTGAACAGTTAAATATGTCCATAATCTGGTTAAAGTCAGTGATGTTGATCATATCCATCAGCCTAAGGTCTAGCATTGAAGCTAAAGATAGGAAAACAGATGCCAGTATTTTAACAGGAAAATTATCTCATGTTTCCTTTAAGAGTTACATCAGAATATTTAGCTTAATTGTTATTGTAGTAATAAAGATTGCATGAACATAACTGTTTTCCATACAGTAAATGTAATTTATATAAGCACTTTTATCCATTTGTTGTGTGCTGTGGAATTTGATTTTTTTTACTTTTTTTGCATTCATTCCCTCATTAGACACTGAAAGAGTTTTACCAGGTAAGGAATTATTTCACTGCATTTTTTTTAGCAATGAAGTAGTTGTAAAATATAGATAATTGAGTGTAAGGTTGTGAATCTTTTTGTGCTGAATTTCTATATTTTAAGACGTTTTATTTATTTTAATACTTAGTAAAGTGTGACATACTGTGTTGTTTTCAGGAAATCCAAAGCTGTACTGTAGATCTAGGTATTACATCAGACAGCTCTAATCACCCCGACAACAAGAATAAGAATCGATACGTAAACATTGTTGCTTGTAAGTAAATACATCACTTGGTGTTTTCTTTGAGAAATAATTCTAGACAAGTATAGATTTGTATGTTATTAGGAGGAAAAAACTACTGCTGCACTGAAAGTTTTGACTGCTGTTCAACAACATGCTTAGAAAGGAGTAGCATGAAATTTCACATCTCTTCAAGTTACTCCTCTGGCATTCTGCTGCTTTGACAAGCATGTGTTGGAGAGACATATTTGTGTCTTTTGTGATGACCCAAAGGGAGTTGGGAGATTTCATTATAATGCCATTATAAAGCCAAAGAAGCTGTGTTTTGATTGCCAAAATTAATCCATCTTTGATCTGGAATAATAATGATTTATCCTCCCTAGGAGCTTCACAATCCCTGGATATATTTACTGCCATACAAAACTATAAATGTACTGTTTTCATGTTGTATTCTGCCCTGCTACAAGGTAATAGATCAGCTCCATTAGTGAGGGCACATGTTTTCCCATTGCATCACTCTTCTTCACTGCTCCAGATTTTTCTTTTCTGAAACAAATCTTTTCAGTTTTGTTCATCGCTCTTTGAAGCTATTGCCTCTGGGCTCTTGATCATTTTAATGGCTTAATATATTTTCTTAACTCTCTGTAGTATTTCAACTTTGTTTTGATAACAAGAAACTCTAAATATATGTTCATCATCACTAGAGATTAGTACAGGAAAAGGGACAAAATCGGCCCATCTGTTAATGTAAACCAGCTGCAAGAAATCCTATTACATCTGTCTGAAGAACAGACAGAAAGTCAGGGATTTTCCTCTGCCACTCTATGTTTGTACCTGATCATACAAAGGTACCAATCCAGGGCCTCTTTTACCTAAGGGCTGTGCAGAAGTAATTTAGGGCACCTCAAGTAGCAAGAATTGTCCTATGCAACTGAATCAGGCTACAGAAAAGTTCACGTCTCCTGGAGGTAACCACTGTTGAAGCCACTTCAGCTGCCTGGCTTCTCCAAGGTCCAATTGCTCCCCAGTTTTTGCTCTTCAACATGGAATTAATGTGCCTCTGTACAGTCCTGGCAGTCATGCCATAGGACTTAAGAAGACCTGTGCCCCTTCTCAAGCAGCAGGTGGAGAGGCTGTGGGGGAGTACCTAAAATGTCACAGTACCTAAAATCACCACAGGTGTTGCATTGAAGGCAGCCAAATTCTGATTGCCTTGAGTCCTTGGATTCATTAGTTTGTTTTTCTGCAGACTAGAATTTAGAATTTGATTCATACATAAGCAGGTGATGTTTGCATCTGTGATTGTCACTGTAGTGATCTTATGAAATGTAAAAATCCATTTCACTATTTTCAAAAGGATTTTTATAGATAGAACATAATTCTTGCCAAAAATTATGCTTATTCTCTCCCTTGTTTTACTACAGATGATCATACTAGGGTCAAATTAGCACAGCTTGCAGAAAAGGATGGAAAACTGACTGATTACATTAATGCCAACTATGTTGATGTAAGTGCTTTTTTCTACCTGCCAGTCTATTCATCTGTCAGCCCTCAGTAAAAAACAATGTATGGAAGTAAATAGACAATTTAAAAAAAAAAAGAAGAAACTGATAAAAAAAAGTATGATAACATTACAAATTTTGTTAAAAATAAGATTTAATTACTTAAATTAATCCCACAAGGTTGAAGCATAGGTAAAGCTCCAATTCTTTCTTGAAATTATCTTGATATTATAGCAGCTACAGCACAGTGAGGAGCTTAATGAAACAAAAATTGCTCTGTCACATCTGTGTCATTTTAGAAGCATTTCACATCTGAATGTTTGTTCTTTTGTGCATTTTTGGTACATGGTTAATTATTCTGTCTAAGATAATCTCATGAGAAGAAGATGCCATTTGGCTGACATCCTCACTGAGGTACCATTTATTCAGTTTCACTACCTAGTAATTTACATATGAATTATCTTAATTCATTTTTTAAACCACTATCATAACAGATGTCTCATAATCACTATCATGTCAACATTCTGCTAGAACACAGGCACTTGAACATATATCCTATTTGTTGGAATGATAAACATTGACATAACAGTTGCATTCGCATGTCATCTGGTACCACAGGGTTTCTGCAATTTGGGTAGCTATAGATTCAAAAGTACTTAAAAGCTTTTGAGATTCTTTAAAAATAGATACATAAAATGTCACTTACTCCTCCCAACTTCCTTTTGCTCGCAGGCTGTGATTTGACAAGTATCATTTGTTGTATTTCAATTTAGGGCTACAACAAGCCAAAAGCCTACATTGCAGCTCAAGGGCCACTAAAATCGACAGCAGAAGATTTCTGGAGAATGATATGGGAACATAACGTAGAAGTCATTGTGATGATAACTAATCTCGTTGAGAAAGGAAGGGTATGAGTATCTTTGTCTACTATTTATTTCTCTCATGTTGATAGATCTACCTCTAGCAGACTCTTTTCTCTCTTTCAAAAATCTAGTTTAGGCATTTATTGAGCAAAAATGCAACAGTTTGTACTAGTTGTTTATAGTAGTTGTTTGTACTGGGATTGGCTATAGAGGTGTGAAGTTGAGGATTTATAGTATGAAGCAAAAGAAGACATTTAAACTGAATTGTCAACAAGAAGTCTTGAAAATATGATATTATAGCAACAAAAAAAAGTTTTATACAGAAAAAGAACTTGTATGTATGTGGCCAGACTGTGAACCTTACACTGCATTCTGCTAGCGGTCTGCTCTCCAACCCACAGTTCCCATCCTACTACATGACATATTTGTCCAGTGAGACAAAATGAGGTCAAATCCCATCACATTTCAACTTGCTGGTTTGACATTCATTTTTTTCTCTCTCTCTTTTTCATACACTTTCTCACAGAGAAAATGTGACCAGTACTGGCCTGCCGAAGGTAGTGAAGAATATGGGAACTTCTTGGTTACTCAGAAGAGTGTTCATGTACTTGCCTATTACACTGTGAGGAGTTTTACTCTTAGAAACACCAAGATCAAAAAGGTTTGTAGCAGCCTGAAAACATATTTTGAATGAAGGCGAGTGTTAAAAGTGGTTCAAAATATTTTTAAGGCAGTTGTAGGGGCATCTCGTTTATGTTGTATGGGTAAAGCTGAATCCTGTAAGTCTCAGCCAGACAAGGTACTCATCAGCTTTAGAGTTAATTTGACCAGATTAACAAATTAAGAAGATACTGGCTTGTAGTGTAGTAGCGGTGTGATGCAGGAGCATCATGGAAAAGGAGGATATCACACTGGAAAGCTGATTTGGACCTCTCCTGCCTGATGAGCGGGAGGAAACATTTTCAGAAGTAGAGCATCAGAGTAGAAAACATGGCGTGTGTTAAATTGTCCACCTAAGCTGTTAATTCTCCAATATAAGGAATGTTTTTTTGCCCCCCTGCAAAACAGGTGGTTCCACACCTTATTTTGTTGTAGTCAGAACCAGCTTGCTCTCAGCTCTGCAGTAGGACATTGGCTACTTTGCGGGGCATTTGGAAAGCTTAATTTATTTCAGCTACCTAAAAGCTAAATGTCCGGTCTCTTGGCCTTCCTGTGCTGAAGTGCAGCACTAACAGACCAGTTATTTATTCTGACAATTTTAGGAGATAATACCTGAATGAGATTACTTGCTCTCTGAAGGTATCCCTGCCTCTGAGTTGCCACTGAGGGAACTTAGAAAAGCAGCCTACAAAAGGCCATTTCTATTGTGGATCACTAAAGATGTGTGGGATGAATCCTTCCTTTTTCCATCCACTGAGCAGAGGGGCAGAAAGAGCTGATGACTCTTAAGAGCAGCTGTGATTTGTTATATCTCCAGTGCTCTTAAGCCTTTCTCCATGCCTTCAGACATTTTTCAATTCAGTAGGCAAGCTGATGGGACAGAAACCCTGGCTCTTCTTGTCTTAGAAGGCAAGATTTAGATCTACATCTTTGAAGGAATATTTATATCTAGGTGGCATGTTGTTAGCTAAATATGGACAGAGCTATCGAGTAGGGAACTGGAACTATGAAGAGTTGCCTTTCAGATGTGAGCTGCTTACATATGGTATTTTTTTTCTGCTGCAGGGTTCCCAGAAAGGGAGGTCTAGTGGCCGCATAGTAACTCAGTACCATTACACCCAGTGGCCTGACATGGGTGTCCCAGAATACACACTGCCCGTTCTCACCTTCGTGCGGAAGGCGTCCCATGCCAAGCGTCACGCTGTGGGGCCTGTTGTGGTTCATTGCAGGTGTGGTTTTTACTGCTGTAAGGTTCACTCCACTTTTGTTTTGCAGAAAAAAGAATTTTTCAGTGGTGGGTTAGGCCAAATTTCACTTTCACAATTAACAATCTCTGATGAAATAAGGTTAATTTCTTAGCTGTTATTTCTATCTTTGGCAAGACTAACTAATCAACTGCCTGTGCCACCTCTAGAAATTTTCCAAATGGCTGTAAAAAAGATGCTGCTGCTCTGCATAATGTTCTTTTTTTTGCAAAAAAAAGCTTTTCTTTTTACTTTTTTGCACATTTCTATACTACTCTCTTGATTGCTGTGAGCTTACCATATATATATATACATCAATAATTGTTTCATTTCTGCAGATAAATCATTAGGATGTTTTTGGCTCATCCTTTCTTTGGTGCAGGCATACTCTGTAATCCTAAGAGGAGCTCTGTCCACAAAAGAAGACTCACTCTATTCCTGGCTGACCTACAATTCTGCTGGTTTCAACATTACTCTGTGCTCTAGCAGTCATTTGCAGTGGAGGGGCATTCTGGGGAACAATTTGAGGTCTGCATGTGCTGCAGTGTGCAGGCAGGTGTTCTGTCAGCGCTCACTAAAACTGGGCAGCTCAGGGAAATCTGGTTTAAAAGGGCTTGTAGGGCCTGGAAAGACTTCACAATGCTCGTGAAGGACTGAGTTATTGTAAAATATATAAGCAGGTTCTGGTTTTCCACTGTAGTACCTCACCTTTGATGGAACATTTGGAAAGAGAACCTCCTCATGAATTCTGTCCTTCTGGAGCTGACTCTGAGGAAGCCAACAGGTAAAGTCATCTCACAAATGCTGCAAATGAAGATAGTTTATTTCTGGGGTGATCTAATCTGACTGAAATCTATTTTTAGCTTGGAAAATGAAAATTTTACGTTTTGATTGTTCTGCTGCTGTGTACATCCTGCCTGTTCTTGGGAAGTTCAAAATTAAGTTTCCCCAAAATGCCAAGTCTGAGATCTATGCCAGTGGGTTGAGACATCAGAAATATGTTGTAATGTTATAAGTCAATCAAATTGAGTTTTTAAAAAGTGAACTGTGGTAAATTGTGTGGCTTCAGTCAGACCTCTCCATTGGATCATAGGGATAACTCACCTCAGGGCAGTTTTATTTGGCTTTTAGTTCAACTGTCCCCATGCACTATGGAATTGCAAAAAAGTCATCTCATGTTAGAAATGTAACTTTTATTTATTTTTGCAGGCAATATGGAGGATATATATGAGGAACTGTTTTGTTAATTTTTTAACCATCTTTATGTTTTGGTACTTTTCATGTTTTTTCTTTTGTAACAAGTACCAATGGTGTGTGGTAATCTTTATACTTTTTTTTTGTTTTGTTAATATTGTGTTGATAACATGGAGCTTCCAGCTTTGTATCAGGTTTATTTACACAGTTTGGTACAGCATTCTGAGCTCACACTACCCATGCTTTGTGCCAGCTTTGTAGAAGAAATGAGGTGACTGAGTTAGCATGTACAGTCTGAGCTTGGATCTTTCTGTAAGGGACCATGCAGACCAGCACAGTGTTGCTGTCAAGTTGTGTGTACCAATATGCCAAATATTTCCTCATAACTTAGAGAGAAATTACAACTGATTAGCTCCCATATATAATTAGATTAAAAATTTTTACCTCTTGCCTTTGTCCACCTTACCTAGATATTTTATGAAGGAAAAGATTGGTGTTTAATCATATGATACATGCTAAATAAGTCAGAGTTCATTAATAAGAGTGAGTTGACTAACCATTTCTTCTGAACCTTGTTTTAAGAAGCGTTTCAATCATTGTTTTCCCTCTTTAGCTGTATGTGGAGAGGTTTGATTTCACAGTTGCACCTTCAGTAGTTCTGGGATTTTCCAAGGTCTGTATCTGTAATGGGTGGCATAATGCAGCTTTTCCTTTAAAGTGATGTGTGTTTGAACATAGAAGAACTTGAGCACTTGCATTGTGCCAAGACACTGACTTATGCCAGCCTTTTTAGGCATACTTGATGAAGTATCCCAAGGAATATCAGCAGCCTGAAAACTGCAGACCTGCAGAAAACCCCTTATCTCTATTTCAATTAATACTTGAAAAATAAATTGAGAAAGTTATCTATTCTCACACAAAGAAAAAGATGGATACATTTTCCTGCATTACCAGCCTTGAAGTTTTTGTTAAAGTATATCATACAATAAAACAATTTGTAGATGAGTCTTCCCTACGTACCAGTTTGTTGAAAACCTACATATTCCAAACAGTTATTTTCATTGTTTTACTACAGGCTCAAGACTGGGTTTTTTTTTGCTTTCTAGCGCTGGTGTCGGAAGGACAGGCACATATATAGTGTTAGACAGCATGCTGCAGCAAATTCAGCATGAAGGGACAGTCAACGTGTTTGGCTTCTTAAAACACATACGTACCCAAAGGAACTACTTGGTGCAGACTGAGGTAAGACTAATATAAATATATATATACATATATAGTTGGAGACTGTTACAGACTATTTCTTTTTTCAGGAGGAGAGATCATACAGACTGACAGACTGTCAGCCAGTCACCAGACTGAATTTTGCTTCCCTTTTTTTTATAGAGATATCTCTGTAGGCTCTCTTAGAGCAATGTTCTGAAAATCACCTATCTGTGAACTCTCATCTGTTTATTGGGGAGAGCTCATAAGAGAGAATGTATAAATCATGCTTCCTAGAGCAGAACTTTCATGGAAGGACATGGCTTTTGCCATAGTTTTTTTTTGAGGAATCACCATTGTCAGGTGTTCAGATCTTCTGCCTGAGCGCAGTTGATATCAACTAATACAAGATAGGGAAAAATAAGAAGGTTATCTGTGGCTGCTTTAAACTGAAGATTGTCTATAGAATAGTGAAAGACCAGAAGAAAACAATAAGAACAACAGCATGTGAAAGTATTTCAGATTTCAAGAACAGTTGGTTAGAAGCCCCAGTGCCTTTCAATAGAAGAAAAGGTAATAAGGAACAGCATGGGCTCTCATTTCTAAGAATGTGAGAGAGAAAATAGAGAATAGCAGTAGGAACTCGGAGTGATGACCTTATTGGAAGAAAGGCAGAGAGGTGCATAACCAGCTGATTTGGAAATTTGACTTGGGGCTGTGCTTGCATTTTTAGTGTTGTTCTGTGAACACAAGATGCCAGAGGTGGTGGGAATTTGGTATTATATCATTTATACACTGCATGTGTAGTTCTATTGAGCTTGTAAATGTATACTGTCACTGCAGAGGGACAAAATTCACTGTTGGGGATGACTTTTGAGAGAACTCCCCAACAGCAGCCCACTGTGAAAAAATGCTGATCATGGCAGAAGCATCAGCTGAGCCAGAGGTGTCCAGGGGAATCTGAAAGTAATTAAATCTTCCATGTTTGGTTTTATTTTCCTAGGAACAGTACATATTCATTCACGATGCATTAGTTGAAGCAATACTCAGTAAAGAAACAGAAGTTCTTGAGACCCATATTCATGCCTATGTGAATGCTCTCTTGATTCCTGGACCAACAGGAAAGACCAGACTGGAGAAACAATTCAAGGTGAGGTTTCTTGTCTTAGTAACAAGAAATGCTTGCAAACTTGAATGACTTAAAAGTAGTTTATCTCAGCACAACCTTAATTATCTTTCTTTATCTAAAATTTAACTGTTGACCCTAAATTCAGAGTGATTTAACTAATGCATGTTAGAAATCCAAAAGGACTTCACATTTCACTGCTATCCTGACTTGAATGATCTGACAGTGTTACATTGCTGTTTCCTGGCAAAAGGCAAGGACTCTCATCTCAGCTGCGATGTGTTTGGAGAAATAAAAATCACACCTTTCTTTCACTGATGAAAGAATAAAACTAATAATATATACTAAAAGATTGCATAAATAGAGATGAACACAGAGTGTGTGAGGCAAATTGCAGGAGCCACATAGAGCTCCAATTTAAAGAGATTAAATATTACCAGAAAGGGAAATCTCTCATTCAATTTCATTTTCCTTTGCAAGCTAAATTTTTTAGAATAGTAACAAAAATTTAAAGTCTTGTTTTGATGAAGAACAGGTTTAGATGCACAAAAATTGTAGTTCAATTTGATGGGACTTCCTGGTCTGATATCAATTTTTCCAAAGCTGAAAGCAAAACATGCCCAGGTCAAAACATCATAGAAAATTCTTTTGAATTCCTTTCAACATTCTGATTAATCCGGTTGGTTTCAGTAGAAATTAAAAGAAAATAATTAATTAAAAAAAAAAAAACAACAAACTAAAAATTAGTCAAAACCTTCTTTCCAAACTTATTTCCTGGCTAAGCAGTATGCATACAGCATTGTGGTGTATGTTCATATATATTCGTTGGTTCTTATACTCTTACCTACTTGAATTGCATGAGTTGAAACAAGTAAGTCAGTGAGACTTCTTCCCAGATCAGTCCTATTTTCCTGCCATAGCTTTGGAGAGAAAATCAGGAAGCTCCTAATTGGGATATGTAGAGATGCCTTATATCAGGGGGTATACTTTCTGTAAATCAATACATTTTTTTTTCTGCCAAGATATTTACTGGTTTCCAATACTATTTAAAGTTACACAAACAGCTGTGCAGCCAAAATGTAAGTGACACCAGGATAGCAGCAAACACTGAGGGGGCTGTACGTGGGAATAATAAAAAGTGGCTCTTCCTTCAAAGGCACACTTATCTAGGGCTTATCAATCACTTGAATGGATGTAACAGTGAAGAAAAAGGATTCTGATGACTTGCTAAGTAGTTTAGCCAGATAAGTAGATACCTATAATTAAGAGAGACAGTTAACATGCAGTGTGTGCACCCATCTATTTAATGCAGCTAATGAAGGAATAGCTTTCTTACACTGACCTGATATTTTATAACTTTCTTTCAGTTGCTGAGCCAGTCTAACACACAGCAGTGTGATTATTCAACTGCACTCAAGCAGTGCAACAGAGAAAAGAACCGAACTTCATCCATCATTCCTGGTAAGCAGGTTCAAATCAGCTTCTCTGCATGGCAGAAAGTTTCCAAACTGTATGTGTCAAACCTAAAGTCTTTCCTTGGCAAGAAGTGAAGATGTCTGCACTGGTGTGAAGCAATGTTTTATAATGTACTCCTTCAAAAGAAATTATTTAAGTCTGGCACATAGGAAAACAAAGTAGACTTGTGGAATTTAATGTTATCATAACTATGAGATATCTTTGGACTTGATGAACTGAAATGTCTCTTACAAACAAAGCAATTCTATGAGTCTATATGTGAGATGATTAATATGGGAGACATTGCAACATACATACTAAAGCATTACTTTTCTTTGCAGTGGAAAGATCTAGAGTGGGTATCTCATCGTTATCTGGTGAAGGGACAGATTACATCAATGCTTCCTACATTATGGTAAGTCAGTTAATGGCAGTGGTGAAAAACCATGTCTCACTATGTGATGCTGACAGTCCTGATTTTGAAACCTCTTTCTTCCATTATTCACTCTGCCTGAAGGAGTTACTTCCCCCAATAAATCTTATTGCTATTGTTCTTAAGTTGGGTTAAGAGCTTTGCATTTAACAGTCTGTAGAACTGGGAAAAGTGAATGCCACCTATTTTGAGATTAACTAGAAGTGTTAACTAGCAAGTTAGTTTTTTAATGCCTTTACTGTGTTTTGCCTTCCTACCTGATCATCACTCACAGGATTTGCAACTGGCATAGCCTAAGTCACCAAGGTTTATCAGCTTTTCATTATTCCCCGTGTTTTCTTCAACTCTTTTGCTTTTTATTAGCCAAATGGGAGGACTAAATGCTACCTGGGCATGCAGGAAGGAGATGGGAAAGCTCCCCGCAGTGCCTCTGCTGTTTGTACATGATCCTTCACCAGGTGTCTTAGTGCAGAAGTGTGGTAAGAAGTTCATCTGTCATATCTGCACAAATTAAGACACCACCTGGGATTTTTGCAGATCTTTCAAATGTTATATTGCTTGTTTCAGGTTGCCAGCCCTTCTAGAAGTGTGGTTAATATAGAGAAATTAGCGTGTGTGTCTGAGTGAATGTATTTCCATTCCAAGTTGGCTGTCCAAGTCTCCACTGATTTCTTTTGTCTTTTTTTTTTAATTGAATTTTTCAAAGATTTAAAAACTCATTCTTTTTGTCTATAAAGTACTGTAGCGGAAGTTCTATATTCTTCTAATATTCTTGTAGGAAGTCAAAGGAAGCACAAGTCTGATTTATTTTCAAGGCTTCTGTCTCTCTCCACTGGAAGCTTCCTCTAAATGTTAATACTTTGGCATCAATTCTGAGTTTGTTGGGTTTTTCTTTGCAGGGTTATTATCAAAGTAATGAATTCATTATTACCCAGCATCCCTTACTACACACTATCAAGGACTTCTGGAGAATGATATGGGACCATAATGCCCAGCTAATAGTCATGCTTCCTGATAGCCAGAATATGGTAAGTTTTATGGCTGATTGTTATGGGTTTAAATATTAATTTTAATGGTATTATCGTTTTGAAATATGCAGACCATGATAAAATATATTGGATTTTGAAAAAGAAAAAAACAATATTAATAATCATGTACTGATTGTGAAATCCCCAAATCCTCTGGTGGAAATCTGGAGATCTTTGTCTGAGCAGGATGCAACTGGCACAAGAAAATAATGAATAATCCCTGTATAATTTATAAAAAGAGTTAAGCAGCAGAAGTAAACATTATGCAAGGATACTTTTTTGCTGCAAACCTTCCACTTTAATTGCAGCATGGCTTCTTCAGCTGTAGTTAGGTACAGAGAGAAATGTGAGATTGTTTTTCCAGTTCATATCCTAAAGTTAAAAACATGGTATTAGCAGGGATTTATCTGACTCTGAATAGCAAAGGAAGCTGAAGTGTTCATCTTGCATGTGTAATTTAATGAAAAAATAATATGTTTTTCACTTAGTAGAAATGCAGGGATATCTGAGAGCTTTTAGGTTGATGCTTAGAGAAATATTGAGATGTAAGAGGCCATTGTGCTTACTAATGAGTTTGGAAGAAAGCCATGTAAATGCTTTGGAGAGTTTTACGTGATTGGAAAAATATCTACAATCAAGACAGTGTGAAGTTTTTCCCTCTCAAAAAGTTTTATGAATGTTATGCTTCCTACAAAATAAATGGATTTTCAAGTTAGCCCTTGTAATGAGGTAGGTGGTTTTGCCAGGAGGTGCTGGTTCATTATGATCCTAGTAAGGATCACACTAGGACTCTGTAAAGTATCAATTAAAATGCTGCTTATTAGAGCTAACACCATAAAGGAGAAAATGGTATAGATAATCTTACATCCCTTCAGATGCTGGAAACCCCAAGTTCATAATCAACAATGTCACAGCATCACGTCACACAGCTCCCACCCCTGAAAGAGCTACTCTCATTTGGCTATTCAATCTATTCTAGGCTTTTCTTAGAACCCTGTTCATCATTTCCGCTGACAAAAGGAAAGGATGAGAACTTCTTGCTGCACTTTTAGATAAGCCACATAGGTGGCTGAACTGTCCATACAGAGAGGAAGCTGCCTGCAGGCTCCTCTGTTACAATCTTCCAGCTAAGTTTGTCCAGGTACCATGGGCATCACAACATGGCCCAAAGACCAAGTTGGACCTGTGGCACAGCACAAGTTGACTCTTACATGGGTTTGTTGTCTCCACAGAGTGCAGTGGTCAGGATGCCTACAGAGGTGTCTGAAAAAAACCATCAGTTGTGGTGTTTATGATCCCACTGAAATGTTGATTTATCAATTTAAATCTAACTGGCCGTATTGATTACATGTGTGAGACATTATTTATTATATTGGATTCAATTTTGTTTTAAGAGCTCAGCATTACTTAATTCTCTGGCTTTTGTTTTTGTCTTGGAGGCTGAAGATGAATTTGTATACTGGCCAAACAAAGATGAGCCCATAAACTGTGAGACTTTCAAAGTTACTATGATTGCTGAGGAACACAAATGTCTGTCCAACGAGGAGAAGCTCATAATCCAAGACTTTATTTTAGAAGCTACACAGGTAACAATGTCAAAAACATGTAACTCAGGACTTGGGTTTTTTAAAGGTAATGCCTATATTTCATTACATTTTCTTTGGTAAATGAGTGGTGAAATTCCATGACCTTGAACTACCCAGGGAGGGAGTAACGTCTACGGGTAATGCGGTGACACAGGGAATAGGGGAATCCAAGCCCCACAGCAGTGGGATTATGTATCTGGAAGCTGGAACTGGACTGGAACAGGGTGAAGGATAAGAATAAAGACAGAGAATCTTTTCTGAAATTGATTTATGCTTTTTTTACTCTTTTAGGATGACTACGTACTTGAAGTGAGGCATTTCCAGTGTCCGAAATGGCCAAATCCTGATAGTCCTATTAGTAAAACTTTTGAACTCATCAGCATCATCAAAGAGGAAACTTCCAACCGGGATGGACCCATGATAGTACATGACGAGTAAGAACTGCAGCTTTCAGTTTGTTTTGATGTGTTTCTGTAGAACTACACTTACATTTCACTTACAATAAACACTGCTGAAACAAGGCACAAAGTCTGACCATAACAATGGTGCTACTGCCCTTGTTTCAGCTGCATCAATAGAAACATTTTAATTTTATCACACTTCCATGTTCTCTTTTCAATTCTATCACTTTGATATTCTAGATGATTGCCATGTAGGGCCCTGGAGAGGATATACCTCAGGGCTTCATTGCCTATCATTGAAAGAAGACTCTTAAGATGAGACACCTTTCCCATTTCCAACTGTTTAATAATGGCCAAAGACACTGAAATGTTGAAATACTGAAGGAGCTGAGGCCTACAGAACTTGGTCTGGAGAGAATTGTCAACACAGCTCTAGGACTGGCTTTTAAAGGCTCTCCAGAAATGGTAGCCAGGTGCCCTGAAGGTTATGTTAAGGGTCTGCTGGGCATGTCTCTTTCAGAAGGTATAAAGATCACATGACAGAGATCCATCTTATCATTTTACCCTGTATTTTCTAATTTCTGCAGCTGTAAGAATGTGATCCAGTTTGTTGAGACCCTCTTTTTGTGTTTTTTTTCTACTCTTTCTACTTTTGTTTGTTTTTGTACTTTACAAAGGCATGGAGGGGTGACAGCAGGCACTTTCTGTGCACTGACAACACTAATGCATCAGCTGGAAAATGAGAACTCGGTGGATGTTTACCAGGTAGCAAAGATGATAAATCTGATGAGGCCTGGAGTCTTTACGGACATTGTAAGTAATCAGCAGAATGTGTGCATATTATTTTTCCTATGTGTGGTATTATTAGTGTGCTTAGATCTGAGGGCAACATCACTGAACCACTGGCATCTTTGTTTCTAGACTTGAACAAAACTGGTTTGTGAGTTAATCAAAAGCTGTGGTGGACCTACTGCTTAATTCAAAACAAAGTATTTCAGACTCCAATTGCACAGAGTTGCCACCATCATCATAAAATCTGCACTGTCATGTACATACAGGTTTTAATTTAGGAGGAATAAAACTGCTGCAAATAAAGCCAGAGGCAGTTACCCAAGTTTTCCATTTCAGGGTGCACTTTAATCTTTTGTGACCTGTTGAATGGGCACTTGACACCACCGTCACTGTTGCTTAACTGATGAAAAAACATCAAATATATAGAACAAATTAAGATTTAATTACTAAGTCAGTGTCATTCAAATGAAACTTCATCACAGAAACTGCAAACTCTGCCCCTTTGGCCATGCCATACAAACCTGAGTTCTGTAGAGCTACGATGGATGTAATAAGACACTTTAAGAGTAAATATTCACATTGGCATTACCACATTTTTGACAGCAAAACGAGGACACAACAGAGGATTGAGAGTTGTGTCCATTCCTTGCCCTGTCAGGCTGGCCCAGAGTGAGAAGACAGTGGAGTGAAAATAGGAATTCTTTCCACCCCTAATAGCACCATAAGAACTTTCACTCCTCTTGCCCCAGGAGTCCCCAGCAAACACCTGGAGTCTTTATCTCAGATTTTAAGTTTACCATTCTTCTACTGCAGATTTTCAATTTTGTTTCTTTCTACCCTGTATCTCTTAGTTCAACCTAATAGTCCAGACCCCACACCATAGTCTGTTTATTTCATCTTATGTTTCTCCACTCCTTCCATCACATAAATCCTGGGACCTCATATATCTGTCCTAGAACCCAAAATATTCCTCTGCTCCTTCAGAGTATGCATTCCCCAGTGCAGCACAGCTGCCTGGTCTCCATGTGCAGAGCACCCTTACAAGAGAGGAGATACTACCTCCCTCTTGGCCCATGCTGTAGTCCAGCTGGCTGCTAGCACTCTCTGTGTCCCACCATATTCAGCAGAGATCCTCTGCTCTCTCCAGGCTGAGAGTCTTCCCATAAATTCTTGGCTCTCTTGAGAGCCTGAAATTTGTCAGGATCTTCAAAAACATAAGCAGTGACTGCATTAAAAAGTTTGCCTCGGTGGAGTTTAGAGGGCAAAAATAAGAACATATCAAGGGGTAAAAAAACAGTCACCAGACCAGCAGCAGCCCTAATCCTGGTCCTATTCAGTCCACGGGAAATCTACATCTCAGTTTAACAAGGACCATATTCAGCACGTGGTATTTCTTTTAGAATGCAGTTTTCTCCCTTATCTGCACCGTGTTTCATAATGTTGTGTTGTACACTTTGTGAAGGGGGAGCAATTAGTCAGAAAATTAATAAAGCTGCTGAGTAACCAAGTCAATTCTTGCCCATAGTACATCAACAGACTGACACATCAGCTATTAATTAATTTTGAGTAACAGCATTGCAAGATAATCTAGTTTTATTATGATGACAACCGCTCCCAATTGTGTTCCCTTTCCTTCCCCAGGATCAGTACCAGTTCCTGTACAAAGCTATCCTCAGCCTTGTCAGCACCAGGCAAGAAGAAAACCCTTCAGCATCCATGGACAGTAATGGCTCAGCTTTGCCTGACGGGAATGCAGCTGAAAGCTTAGAATCTTTAGTTTAATTAACACATCAAATTAAACTCACACATACCTACACTCTACCAGTTACACCTGGAGATTACCATTATTGTTTTCAGTTTTATACTTTGGGGGGGGTGGGAGAGGGGAAATTTGTCCACTCACTATATATATATATATACACATATATATATACACACAAATAGAANCTCAAACCAAGAGTCATTTCTTAATACAGGATTTTACTGCCCAACTTTTATCATTAACAATGTGTGCCTTTTCTTGAAAGAATTCTTGTAATACTTTGTTATGTCTGGACTAACTTGATTGACTTTTACAGTGTTTCTAAGAATTGAATTGTGATATGATTTTTCAGTATTAGATTTTGATTTCTCTGGCTTTACTTTTAACTTAAAATTATCATATTTATAGATGTTAGGATATTCTCAATTACAAACATGTCATGGGTTTAGAATTTGATTTATTTGCTGTATTTATAACAATTTACAATTGTTAGAAATGTAACTTTTAATATGGTAGAATGTAAATAAAATACTGTTCTCCATAACATTCAACATTTTAAGACTTCAGTAAGACATTTAGTATAGTAATCTGATACTGTAAATACTCCTACTTCTGTAGTGATCCATGGACCAAATTTATATTTATAATTGTAGATTTTTATATTTTACTACAGAGTCAGTTTTCTAGTTCTGTGTAATTGCCTTGTTAAAATTACGTAGTCCAGGATGTTTTTATTTTAACAAAGTCTTCTGATACCTAACTGCATCTTAAGCAATTAACCTTCATATAGCTGCATGTGATTTTAACTTTTTGTGGGAAATAGAAATCATTTGTTTTGAAAGGAAAAGTTTTTATGAGAATAACACCAGTACTTGGCATTGTTAAATTGTTTTTACCTATGACGTTGCAAAAATAAATCTAAATATTCCAGTCTGTGTTTAGCTGTCTTCCACTTACAGTAACGAATCCTCCCTGTCACATAAGAGAGCTCACAAGAGCAAGGACTGGAGGCTGCTACCTCTGTTGGCAAAGCAAAAGCCAGGCTCTGGTAAGCCATAAAGAAAGTAATGTCTGCAGAAACAAAAGTGAAATGTTTCAGTTTGGCCACTCAACTATTTTCTGTGGCCTTCTGAACAGGCAAAAAAACCTAGAGATTGTGCTGAAGACTATCAGTGAGGAAGTTGGAGTAGCCAGGAGCAGAACAGCTCAAACTAGTGTCTCAGTTTTGTACATTCAGTTGGAATTTTGAGAGCAGAGAGATGGTTCTGTATCAGAATGACACAGTAATTAATGGCCAGTAAGTTCAATGGAAAATAAGGGTGAGAGAATCATTGTTACAGAACGGTTTGGGTTGGAAGGGACCTTAAAGATCATAATGTTTCAAACCCCTGCTGCTAGAGGAGGTTGCTCACAGCCCTGGTACAGTGTACCTGCACAGCAGTACTGACCCCTCAGGCTCACAGCCCTAACAACTTGGCAGAGTAATTCAGAAATGAGGGAACCTACTTCTCTGAGCCAAAACACCTTTATTCAGGTTTCACACTCTGGTTTTCCCCTGTGGTCCTTGCCATACCTGCATAGTTTCTGATTCTGAAGTCAGGGAAGATCAGGCTTATAAGTGAAAGCTAACTTGCGATATATCCCTAGTAGACTGAAATACCAGTGAAGAACAGATCTAGACCTTTTTGTGCGACCATTTTGCGGTGATTAGAGTTTCCATTATATAAAATCTGCTCATTGTGCTAAATGTTACAAATTTTGGTAACACGTACATATTCTTCACAGCTCTCAGGCACTGGGTTTGGTATACACAGCAGTATGTACTTACTGGTTGCTCTGCACGGAAGGGAATATTTTCCTTTTCCAGCAAAGGCTCCTTGGTGTTCCCTTGACTGGCACCTCCACTTGCATTTCTAGGGTAGGGAGGACAGGTTACATGGTGTCATTTCTCCGGCTCATTCCAAAACCAGACTCCATTATTCCTTTCTGACTCTTGAAGGGCACCTGTGCCAGAGCAGTTAAGAGTGATCCTGCAGCTGTTTCCAAACCATGTGCCACCATCTTTTCTTCTGCTGGTACACAGCACAAGAAACTGTCATGCTCCTGTGCTACTACCCCAGCCTTTCAGAAAATTCCTTTCTGAAACTTTCTGCTTTTTGATACCTTCTACTGATGGATTTGCAGTTGCAGACAGCTGTATTTACAAAGTCGTTTGTAGGCCAATTAATCCTACTCTGTTTTTCAAGCCTCTGTGGACCAAAAGCATAAAAGGGAATCCTCCTTTCTGAAATCCCATCTTGGTACAACTGTCCTTTTCAACCTAAACTGTTTTGCAGACATTTTAAAATGATAATCCAAGGAATCGGCTGTCATTCAAGGTTCCTCCCAGAGATGTTTGTAATCACATTCATCATCTTAGCATGCTGACAAGTTATTTAAAACATAAGTGCTTAGGATAATCTCTTTACTCGCACATATTGGTTCTGATCTAGAAAGAAAAATAAGAATCATAAAAAAATCTTCTATAATCTTCAACTGTGATGGATTACAGATTTTAATAAATGCGTGTCAGTTCCTCTCGCAGACAAAGGCCATATTCTAATTAATTTTTTTCTTGTAATCCAAGCTACAGACTCAAAAGACACATAGCTTGCCTTTTCAAACTGGGTCAAGTGTGAAAAAGGCATTATGTATCTCCCACAAGAACTGGTATATTAATAAACAGAGTCAGTTTAAGATTTTTTTTGTTTCTTCCACAAAGTTGTAAGCCACGTGCTACAAGGAAAACATATTTAGTGAAGCTTCCTCTGAAGAAATCATGGGTGAGGAGTGATAGTGATGTTGAATACCTAAGGAAAAGCTTTATAGAAGCTAAGCAATAAATAACACATAGGAGCCCTGCAGCCTCAAAGCTATTTGTCCAGCAGCAGATTAGCACAGACTGTAACAATCCATTGACTGAACCAGCCAGCAGTGTTTGGCCATCTAGTCCAACCTCCCTGCAATAAGCAGGGACATATTACGCGCACATATTGGTTCTGATTTAGAAAGAAAAAAATAGAAATCATTTAAAAATCTTGTCACTGCAATAAGCAGGGACATCTTGCACTAGATCAGGTTGCTCAGAGCCTCATCAAACTTAGCCTCGAAAGTCTTCAGGGATGGGGCCTCCGCCATCTCTCTGGGCAATCTGTTCCAATGCCTCACCACCTGCATGGGAAAGGACTTCTTCCTAATGTCTAATCTAAACCTGCCCTGCTCCAGTTTAAAATAATTTCTCCTCATTTTATCACCACATGCCTTGGCAAATACTCCCTCCCCAGCTTTCCTGCAGCCCCCTTCAGGTACTGGTAGGCTGCAATGAGGTCTCTCTAGTCTTCTCCAGGCTGAACAGCCAACCCTAATTCTCTGTAGCAGAGCTCAAGCTAATCCATCTCAGAAAGAAATCTCACCTGCCATGGAGAGCTGACACTAGGATAAGCCGCAAAATGAAAAAAAGTGAGGCACTTAGTGACAATCAGTCTGTTCCCTGCAGCCTGATGTAATCAAACACTTTCAGAGCCTTTCAGGCAGTGACAACAGAAACCAAAGCCAAGCAAGGCCCTGGAGCTGGGACAGGCAGTGAGACACCAAGCTCTCGTGTTCTCCCAGAACACAGAGAGACACTGCAACTCTGCTGTTCTATAGCTTTCCACTGAAGCAGTTGTTCTCACACCCTAAAAACTTGAATCTTTAGAGACTGTACCTGAAGATGTTGTCCACATAGAAATACAAGTGAATGTATGTTAGATGTAGATGCTTAAGTAGTCCTCAAAGAGTCTGCTCTCCTGAGTTCAGGAAAAAATACAGCAAAGCAGGCACAGACAGAACCTTCTCAGTATAAAAACCAAATCCCACTCCTACACATCTCATTAAACTGTAAATGACACAACAATTAAACACAGGTTTTCAGTTTTATTTTTCAAGCAATCTTGTATACAAGACACAATTATCCTTCCAATACTAAGCAAAGAGACCTGGGAAGTCTAACCTTCATACAAAAGCAGAACAATAAATTCATTTCAGTCTAAACTTTGAAAACTAAAAGCCACGTTGCACTGGGAAACAGAAGTATTTTCTGATACAAAATGTTTCAAAAATATTAGCAATGTTTCTTGAAGAAAACAGTCTGTAGTGCTTCCTTTATTTGCCCCAAAGAGATTACTAGGTATTTCTTGAAAATTCCAATTTTCTTTGCATACTGCATTTTCTGGGCAAAAAACCAAGCATGCATCAATGCCAAAATACAGCTCCATGATCATGCATTTGTGGGGTAAAGAGGGAAGCCAGAATTTCTGAGTGAAATCCTGGTCTTGCCCAGCTGGAAGGCACCAGCTGATACATGGCTAATTTTAACCCTTAGTTGTAGGCCTTTAATCTACCAGGACAGAGGAGACAGCACAGAGCAGAACACCCATAGCAGGCTCCATCCTTACTCCAGCTGCACATCCCAGCTCTACAACCTGCAAGGTCAGGGGGGAAGCTGAGCAAATTATGAAGCCAGGATTTCACTCCAGCATGGGTGGCACTGTAACATAATTCCAAATTTGACAGTACAAAATCATTCACTAGTTCAATATAAAAGGTCCTCCCCTCTAAAAACAACACTCTGCTCTTCATTCTTCCTTTGGATCCTTTCATCCTGCTCTTTGTTGCAGTCACTACATTATTAGACATGCAAAAAGAAAAGCCAAATCCTGTAGAGCAAGACTTGGAGATCAAAACTTCAGCTTTTTCAATCAAGCAGAACAACACTGGGAATTCCAGTCCCTGGACAAGAGCACTGTGCCTCTAAGGAGGTAAAAGGCTGTGCATTATCAGCAAAGTGTTCCTGTGAGCAAAGTTGAAAGCAGTTTTCTGCAGCAGTATTCTGCTTGAGAAAAAGGGGGCACCGGTATCAGCGCAAATGGCAGCTGCCCACAGGCCTAAATGGTGAAGTCTAAACCATGCTTGCCTTGCAAGGTGGTGTAGCAATCCCTGAACAACAGCACAGAAGCAGCCCCAAACTGTAATGAAGCAACTGCTGTTCTGACACAGAGAAACTGTGCTCAGGCTCAAGTTCAATCCTGGGCTCATGTAGCCAAGCTGCTGCCAGAGCCAGGCTGGCACATCTGCACAGTGCAGCCCTCATCATCAGATGAGCTGGGACATCAACAAATGCTCTTCAGGCTCAGGTGGCACTGCATGGAGGAGTTTGGATAGGCTCCCACACAAATGCTTCAAAAGCACAGGAGCAAAAGGACAGAAGCTGCTAACTTGGGAAGTAGTGATTTAAAGCTCTAAGCCTACTGCATTTCAAAGCGGTCTCTACTACAGTCTATTCCCTTTGTAACAGTCCTTCACCTGGACACAACACACAGTCACAGTGGAAAGAGTAAGTACATCATTTGGAGCAGTTCCTCAACATATGAACTGCCTTGTGTTCCACAATGCCCCTTCTAGCTGTGAAGCCAACACAGCTGGGTACCTCACAGCAGCATATCCCAGCCAGCTTCTACTGGGAGATGAGAACAGGAACAGGAGGAGGCTTGCTTTATACCTCTTCCCTCTTCCAAGTTATTTTAGATTACATTCATACATTTGTAAGACAGCTATTTGCAAAATATTAAGATCTAGATTTCAAATATTTCACAAGAGAATATTTTCAAGATTTAACAGGATCTCGTTCGCTAGTAGTGCATAATTTTCTGAACTGTTTCTTGCATATTGTTACTGTGAAAACATTCACAAATACTTTTAAAAGGAAAGGGACAAGAAGACTTAAAATTTGGGTATCACTTACATGTCTGTTTCCCTGATAAATTATTTTTATCCTGTGAACAATCAAACTGAACCAATGAAATTTATTAACCAGGATTTTCCATGACAAAAGAATTCACTAATAGATTTTTTTCCCTTAAATTTCTCTCAATTATAACCCTATATACTTAGAAGATAAGCTCTGTTATTTAAAAAATTACTTCTGACATATCTTGGGAAAGATACAAGGAGAGATCTGATTGATGCTAAAACACCTACGTGAAAGTGTAACAGTTTTAAGAGGAAAACAGCACAATTGGTTCTTCTGGGTATTCAGAGTTTCTACATTAAAGTCAGGCAACTGGTTTTATGGAAGGCACCGTTGGTGTGTGAAATGGCAGGTGCTGCCTTTGGCTGGTCCAAATTGAGATTCTTCAAGGGCATGGAGGGAAAACCAAACGAAGCCAGAGTCCAGTTCCACCCATTGTTTCCAGTTACTGCGTGATAATGCTGCGAGTACTGTACATGATGCCTTCTGCCTGAACACGTTCAAGTATTGGTCCATAAACATTCTTTGTCAATGGTATAACCATACCTTTGGCATCTATTTCACCTAAGATAAAGGTAGAAGGGACAAAAAAGTGTAAAGTGCTTATCTGGTTTTACTGTGAAGAACAGCTGTGGCTGTTCCCAAGCCATTTCCAGACACCTCTGACTGACCCACCCCAGGACTGAGCCCTGCAGACAAGATGGGGGTGCCTCAGGGAAAAGAGATTTAGAAAAGGGCAATACACTGTGCAGTTGTGAAGAATAGTGTGAAAACAGTCCTCTGACACCATGATAAGATAAGGTGGGGAGGAGGAGGTGCTCCAGGCGCTGGAGCAGAGATTCTCCCACAGCCCATAAAGAGACCACCACTTCAGGGCAGAGGAAAGCATGAGGAGGAAGCTGGTATGGAGTGACCACACAAAAATGACAACAAAAAAATCCCTAAACTACAAGTATCCACTCATTTGAGTTAGCTTCAAGAAGAATTATTTTCTAAATATTAAGCAAGGGGCAAACACACTATTTCTTCAAACACAGCGATTACTAGGCAGAGTCATCACATGATCAGGAGATATGCCCTAAGCTTCAAATCCAGTAAGCAGAAGTGGAAGTCACCAGTTTGTTTAGAACAGGCACATTGTATTACACCTCACTGTGGCATAATCAATTCTAATTTAACAAAGTTCCCCTAAAAGTTCTGAAGTGAAGCACTTAAAATTAAATTACTAAAAATCTCTATGTTTCAGAATAACTGAAACATCTAAACATTCAGATAAAAATGTCCAGTAAAGACAACAGGAAAAATTTGATTAAAATTAAAAAGAAAAAAAAAAAATATATATAATACATGCGTACGCTTGAGAAAGAATAATCTGCTTTCTACAGGCAGGAAGATTCAGGGTAATGAAACACAGTGGTTGAAGCCTGAACAGTCACTTACCATCTAGAACCATCTTAGCAGCAATGGCCGCAGGGTATCCTACAGTTTTAGCCATTGCAGAATATCCTTTGTTATCACCATAAACAACCAGATCAATAAATTTGTTTTCCAGATGGCCAGAAGGATGCCTGAGACCTATTTCATTTCTCATAACAATCATATCTCTCTCTCCAGTGCCTAGAGAAAAGCACACAAACTATTCATTACTCATATTTCAGTCGTGATTGGCAAGGCACTATCCATACACAGCATGTGCATCAGGGAAGGGACTTAAAACAGGGACTTACCAGGGAGAACAGAGTACTAAGGTCAAATTAAAAATGTAAGAGGTGAAGCAAAGGATAAATTAGGGGAGTAAATAATATGACAAGACATTAAAAAATACAACATGAAAGTCCACAAACTAATGAAGGCTGATAATAGTTACTGGCTTGTTCCACTCAAAGCCATGAAAAAGAATTTCTCACATACCAAAGGGCAGCTTCATCTCCATGTGCTTTGCAAGAGCCCCCACAATAGAATCTGCTGCTGGAACTGGCTCATCTCCTAGTAAGCCAAGCCTGGCAGAAGAAATGAGACATTAGCCTTTGTTTTGTAATTTCCAGCTTGTTCAACAGTCACCCTCACAGACCAAAATGGGTAGAATTGCAAAACTTAAAGAAAAACAAAAAAATCACTGGAAAAATTTACCATTCCACTGCCTCCATCTGACTTTCGTCCTTTTCCAATTTGCTAAATACAGCTTCTTTAAGAACACGGTACTCAGCAGGCGACTTAATTCCAACCAGTTTGCACATAAGCTCTTTCTGTATTAAAAGAAAAAAGAGGTTCTTTAGGCCTGACAACTGTTTCCACTCCTTTTCAGTCAAAGTCTTCTGAACCTACTGCTCCATTAAGCTCAAGTAACATCCAGGATTTCTGACAAGACAGATTATGTGAACACAGAAAGTGAGACAGTTTGAGATTTTTAATTGCTACAAGTGAGAACAAGGGGTTATTTTGTCCTAAAACACTTTGAACCCCACTACTCAGTGGCTTCCCCCTATTTTTTTCAGTCTTATCTATACCTCTGGTAGCAAAGCAGGAATGTAGAACTCTGCATAAACAAGGAACACTGGGAGAGTCTCCACTTGGAAGACAGCCAGAGGCAGGAACCTAAGGATATCTTTCAGCTGGTCTTTCAAAAGGAAGAAAATAGACTGATGAGATGAACAAGGCTCTGGAATTCTTGAGAATACATTACCAAAAAAGTTTTCTGAATGCTTTTATGCATTTGGGCCTTTTTGTGCTAGTTACTGCTTGCTTCATTCACAGTATGATGGATAATAAACAGAGCTATGAACAAGATACAGAGCAAGCAAAAAGGGCACACTCCACACAGAAGCTCAGGTTAGCCCATGTCCTTTTTGCTCCAGGAAGAATAAAATATTAAAATCTAACAACATTACTGAAACAAGGATTGAAGTGAGAATAACTAGGTTATAGTAATTTTCACAGATTACATGACATGGTGTAATCATTGAGACTAGTGGGACTGTAAAATCCAGCAATCTTTGCAAAGAAAACTTGAATATACCAACTCTGAAACTGAAAGTGGACAAAAATAATCTCAAAAAAAAAAAGCTCCTGCAGCTTGAGAAGACGAGCAGCACTGTGTGTTAGTCAGAGAAAAGACTGGGCCTCTACACCTTGTCCTTTCTTGATCTTGAGAACACCCAAAACATTCTTAACTTGAAATAATGGTATCATCAGGAAAATACTGTGCTCTCCTCAGACCATCACACAGCACAAGCCTGGTGTCTTTTTCCAGATTAACACTGATAAAAGCACAAGGAAGGAAACAGGAGTCAATTAGAATTTTGCTCATCTGAGTAATAGTTACTCTCTCAGCAGCTTGCAAAATGGAAGAAAATTTTCTCACAAGACAGAAAAACACACCTGACAGTAACCATCTGGTTATCAATGCCACTGTCATTACAGCATATAGATTGTCAAATGTAACAGCAGCACATCATAGAAGTCATACCTTAGCTGAGATGAAGTGAGGCATCAGTAAGCAAGACAGAAGAGCAGAATAGCAGATCAAAAAAAAATGTTTGTACAGAGCTTTAACAGTAAAAAAAAAATTAAAAGTACTAATTTAGGTATGATCTCTTCTTGATGTCTAAAAAATAATTGTACACTGAAGATCCTAGGCTAGTACCAATATACACACTGCAGACACACACCACTGAGGACTAGATTCTAACACAAAATTTAGGACAATTCATAAAAATATCACATGTGACTTCTGAGGGCCATTTAGTCCAATACCCTACTTAAAGCAGTCATGGCTTTGTCTAGCTGAATATGAAAGCCTCCAGCATCTTTCTGGAGAATCCACTCTAGCACCATATCACATTTCTGAAGAAGAAAATCTTCCTAATTTCCAGGAACAGAGAGCAGAGGAGACCAGGATGCAATGCAAAGTTCCCATCACTAAGCACACCCAAGAAAAACATTAATAAAACAGAGAAGAAGGTAGAATAAATAAACCAGAAGAAGACATAGTAACTCACCCAGGTTAGTGGTGGCGTGGCCGAGCTTAGCAAAGGGTAAGGGTCTGGATTAATTAATCCTAGTTTTACAAAGCCTCCCATAGCTTTAGAGTATCCCTGAAATAAAATAATAACATGGTTAAACATAATTATCACTTGAAAATGGGGTGAATACTTCTCCTTGGCTTGAATATAGTGGTGGACACAGTCATGGTAGTGTGAAGCATTATTCCCATGGGAAGGCAGCTACAATAGCATGATACCATAGGGGTAACTGCTACAGAGCAGCACCTTCTACAGCCTCTCTCCACCTCTCCTCCTACTTTTTAATACCTTTTTTAATGACAACTTACTATTTTTCCATCAGTAGTTTCAAGGCAAAGAGCACTGGCTCATGATATCAAAGGGATAAGCAGGCCAGCACTGGTTCAGACTCCAGTAGGTGATTACAGATGGGGCTGGATCAACAAGCTGGGCCCATAAACAGATAGCTGCATACAGAGAGCCAAGGATCACACCAGTTTTACACCAGTGTCTCTGTACAGGCATTAGATAAACGGACTTTAAAAATAAGAATTCTATGTTTTAGTATCTTTCCTTCAGAAGTAACACAGTGACAACCAGGATAGCAGCAGAATGGTAGCTGAAAGGAACTGAGCAATAAATGAAGTCTCAACTGGTTCCTGCTAATTTTTGCTTGTGTTCCATTAACATCCCACAGATGAATACCTGAATACTGGAAATACCTGAAAACACTAACATGCAAGTGACTAGAAACACTGTAAAACAAAAGGCTGAATGGTGGAAACTAAGCACCCTGAAAGGCTAGTTATAACTACGAGTCACCTCCACCACCACTAAGTTCTCAGCTCAGATGATGTTCCAGCAAGATCCTTCTGTGAGACCTCTTTTTAAACTGACTCCATCAGTTACCTGAACTTTATCTAGAAAAGGCACCCTGAGGAGCTGTTAAGCCACCTGCTCGGTGACACAGCAGCACCTGCTGACATTAACTTCTGTCCCACTCAGTGCTATGTTCTGCCACGTAAGCACCACACAGGCAGGGACATGGCAAGCTCTTCCACACAACCCTGACAGCATCACCCAAGCTCAAAGGAGTGGATGGATGTGCTTTGGGAGTGAAGGAAACAGCACTGACCACAGAAACATCAGTCTTGCAGCACACTGATAACAATTCTTCACCTCATTCTGACATCTTTGCTCTTCCTTGTGCTAACATTTATGCAACAGAAGAAATTTTATCAGGCACCAAATGGAAGCGAAAATACTGTCTTATTAAGACTTCTTGACAAGATTGATGCCTTCCACATTATTTTTAGCTTCTGAACAAGACTGATAAAAAGAGAGCTTCTGCAGTTTGCAGGCCTTATTCCCCTTCAATGGTCATCTACCCTCTTTAGCCTGTCTCCCTCATAGAGAAGAGAAAAATCCTACTGTATTGCAACAGAGGAACTAGGAGGGAAAGGACATGCATATTCCATCATATCATACAAAAACTAACAATGACCTTAAACCAAAACATAAACCTTATTTCAAGAAACATGTCATGGCATCCATAAAGGATTTTTCAAACCTTCAATATGATTTTAGGTTTATTCCTTCATACTGGATATTGACTCAAAAAAAGATATCAGAAAGAAATAAAACACAACATTTTGGTTTTGATTTTTGAGTTAGAAGGAAAATACATACATCTCTTAATTTTTCATTTAACTGCCTGATATGTTACAGCTGCTCAGATTCAACATTGCCAGCTATTTAAAGAAATTTTCTCAGTTTGATGGAAAACTATAATTTTCTGTAATATTTTTACGTTATGTTTTTTATAGGAATGTAAGCAAAACACAGTACACTCAAATTTTGATCAACTTTAACAGATCAATCTTAAAAATATGTAACAGCAACACACATCACAGAAAACCATCAGATTTTTTTTTAAGTATTGTGTTGAATTGATATCAAATATAGATCTAGAGAAAAAAAGAAGCACAGAGACTATGCAAGCAAGCTGACCAGCTGCCTAAAAAAAGTGAAGCTATATGACTATTTTGCAAGTAATACCTGTTACATAGATCAAGTACAGTTAGATTTTAAAAGTTATTTCAGTTCTCTCTCAATCACGATAGTTGAGGGTTCATAAATAGCAAATACAGAGCTATAAGGGCTTTTAAATATATAGTTTCCTTGAAATTACAACATTAGTCTCTTGAGAAAAACAGTAATTAATTACAACAACTTACTTTGTATCTTAAGGTGCCTCTCAGCAAAGTGTGAGCTGTCTGAATACCATAGGGCTCTGCATATTTTGTACTGTCTCTGTTAGGAAAACCTTCGAGATTTAATCCTGGGAAAAAATCCATCGGAGTAACAGAATCAAGTAATGCTCCTCCAGCTGGAATATTGATAACCTAGATTTTGTAAAAGAACAGCAATATATTTTGACACAGTGTTATTTATTTTACAACAGACAAGATGAAACATGGAAAAAATAGGAGCGACATGCTCAGTGTTTCTTGTGCAAACAAAGACCCAATCTAAATAAAGCAGTTGCACAGATGTTTAAGCACATATTGTGGTGGGGGAGCAAGCACTATGGCACCCATTATTAATTGAAGAGCTAAGACAATCTCACATCCATCTCTCCCACAATGTTAATTCCTAATGTGCCTACAATACAGTGGCACATTCCCACTTCACTTACATTAGAGTAGTTATGAAGTATCTCCCAAAACTACGTGTATAGGGAGATTCTGCCCACAGGTTCCTTGCTTTTTGGTCAATTTTCAGTTCTCTTTATTTGTTGGGAAGGAGGAGGCAAATGTAAAGAGAAGGATGGGATTGTTTCCTTTTTTTAAAACAGATTAAAATAAATCAGGGTCTATCACGCTGATAAAAAATGCTGCCTGTAGATCTTTACTTGCAGTAACAAAACACAGAAAGAATGCACCACTGAAGGAAAACAAAATCAGGTTGACTCCTATTATCACTCCCAACCAAAGCCTTGAACCCCACTTCCTTCAAGCAGCTGATGTACAGCTATGCCAAGCAGCATCAATGCAAACTCATTTTGTGACTTCTGAGCAAAGGGGCAAGGTTTCCATTTAGAAGAAAGGCTAAAGCGGTGAAGTCTGCATCAATGCTGAAAGATCTTACTGTGTTTGTGAAGCAAGACACTAGCATGGAAGAATCCTGCACAACAAAGACAGCTGAGGAGTTACCAGCATGGAGGAAAAATTGCAGAATTTACTGACAAGCTCTCATAGTGTTCTCACAGTCAATCATATAATTTTTCCCAGCAATGGGTGAGCCAGAATTAAATCAGAAATGTTTCTATATTCTCCAAGAGACCCATTCATCAGAAACTTACAGCCATGTGCCTTTGCCTTTTAAATAATTATCTAATACACAGTCCCTGAATTTCTGCTTTCCTACAACAACAAGAATACTAGAACACCAAAATGTCATGATAAAGCATCTCAAAAGATTTCTCCAGTCTGTAGATCAAAAAGTTTAGATAATTAGCTAAACTTTACAGTGGCTATACAAGGCAGTCTCCTTGACATTTGAAGAACTCCTGCTCAGTAACTTTTTTGAACAAGTGGGAGTGATCACACAGATAGGACTGGAAAACAGAAATGTGCTAATGGCTTGCAGTAACTTTTCACAAATCAGTTCTTACAGGTGCGTAAAACAGACACTGTGGTATTTGCTTGGTTAAGTCTAATGAATTCTGCATGAACAGCAAAACAAGAGCTTACATAAAACACATCATAAAGCACTGTACACTTCCACAAAACCCTGTGGAGGTTCCTGGTATTACAGGTCACATCAAAAGAAAAAAAAAATCTTGCTACAGACTGTGCAAGTACAGCATGAAGTGGTTTGGCTTACAAACACGACTACAAAAAAGCCAGCAGAAGGAGGTGCTCTCACCCTTGCTCCACAGAACCACAGACAGGGCAATGAAGTGACAAAAGTAACACAAAACAGGGATAGAAGCTGAACCCAGAACACCGACCTCAATCCAGCACTTCAGTCATCAGAACATTCTCCTTCTTTGCAGTCACTTTCCATGTAGTAAGAATTAAACTGACAGCAGTTTAATCCAAACACAGGATTAAATGATGTACACAACTCGCTCAGGCAGCTATCACTGGCTTGAAAGTAAATGCAGCATCTTACAAATCCCCCTTCCCTCCTTAGCCCAATATCACCACCCTTGTCTGGTGTTAAATGGAAATTCACCTCTCCATTTTTTAAATACGTTGCAGACTGGACTGTATTCAGCAACACTCCTTGTGGGCTCCAGCTGAACTTGTATCTCAGAGGATTGTCAGAGTGTTCTGGAGCTGGTAGGCCACCGCAGAAAGAAGTGTAGGATACGACCTGTCAGAATTATCCACAGGAAAGAAATAATGAAGATTAGACAGAGCAGGACACAAACAGTATGCAGCTACCCTGTAGAACTGCTACTGCTTCCTGACCTTCCTCTTGATGTTATCCCCAAAATCAGCCAAATGAGAAGATCTGCAGTGGACATGGGAAACCAAAAGAATGCCACCAGTCAACTGTGTCAAGCTGTCACACTGCAGGCACTGTCCATAAAAGACGGAACCAAAACACACACTGGGGCGAAGCCATCTCAGTTGATGGCCTCACTGATAGGATTAGTTGTCACCAGATTCCAAGACTCAAGAAGAATACAGTGTCCAGAGTCTCTTACACACTGGGAACATGCCCCAAAACAGGGACATAAAATCTTGGCAGAACTATGCACTAACTGCCAACCTTACCGTAGCACCAACTTCTTTAGCCTTGTCAATACATTCCATTGCCAACATGTGGTCAAGACCAGGATCCAAACCCATTTCACTGACAACTGTGATTCCAGCAGCTTCTACACTGAAAATAACAGAAATTAAGATCTGTCAGAACACTCACTATTACAGGTCTTTTACTCAGGAAATCTGACCAAAAAGGACCCAGTGAACTGTCCCTAACACAGCAAATTCTAGGCTTGTTGAAAGAAAAACAAAACTGTACCAGACATTAGAACTTAAACTGTGACAACAAGTCATTCCAGCCTTGGTTTCTCTTATTTTGCTGTGACTTCTGGAAGCTGGTGGAAAAAGATATTCACATTCTCCTGAACGTTGCTTTAATACAGGAATATAGCACTGCAGAGAACAGCATAGAGCTGGTCATAATTACCCTAAATATGCATGGAAGGCTGAAAGGCCAATGGTCCCAAACTACAAACATTTTGGTCTTCTTGTAAGCTGTCTATACTCCCAGAGCAGCTCACTTAACAACACAATGAGGTGATTATTGCCAAAATTGCCATGTGTTGTGCTAGTGAGATGTCTTTTTTTTAATTTGGTTTTTTTTGAGAGCACAATAAGCATCATACCAAGAGAAAGGGATAAGAAGCCCCTAAATCCCTCTCATTGCCTTCAACTCTGGTTCTCTATCCATCTAGCTTTCTCTGTTTTATCTCTTGTAGAGAGACAGCATGTGCAATTCTCTTATTAGGAGAAGAGCTTCCAGCACCGTGACTGAGAGAAGCACCAAGATCAATCTTCAGGCCTAAAACAACTTCCAATCATATAGAAGTAAGACAACAGAAACATTACAGTAGTTAGAACTGTCACCAGTTTGAGACTAATACAGTGGGCCTGTTCAAAAGATGGTGGCATGAAGGAGGATATATACTGTAGATAAAATAAACCAAGAATGAGTTTTTACAAGGATGACAAATGTGCTTGCTCTCACTGATAGAACAGGACAGCCCAGCTTGAATATAGTGCACCTCAAGCATCTGAACAGGTTTGTGGGGAGACGGAAAGGCACATTAAGGTGGAGTAAGATTTGGCTTACAGAACAGTACATTATAGTGTTTAGACCACTAGTCTGACCAGACTGAGGTATGAACTCGTTTCTCCACTCTAAAACATGCTGCTCTGGGGAAAGGTACTTAGTCCACCATCATAGAAAGGAAGGATAAATAATATTTGCAGGTGAAAAATATTTAGATAATGCACTAAAGAACGAAGCAACACCACGGAGATATTTTTCTCATACCTACCTCTCCTGGAGTTCTTTCATAGCTGGTGTTAGGTAGCTGGCTGTTACCAGGTTCACTTTGCTGTCAATACACTTCTTCGCAACCAATGGATGTGCTGAATAAGGCAGCAAACTACAAATTAAGGAGAATTATACAACATCAAAACTCAAACAGTTAGTTACGCTGTTACTGGAAAGACATTCACAAATGTTTTTTGTATGCCTACAAAAAAGCTCCACTTGTACCTGCCTTGCCCTGAGCAGTTTTACACCTACACAAGGGCAATACCACCCTACCAGAAGAGCATTGTCAGATGCACTCAAAACAGGGCATAGGACAATAGGGGAGTCATTCTTTAGACAGTATCTTTTGTCACACTTCTCTTTGTAAAAAAAATAAACACTGAGTTCTTTTCAAGGCCACCTTCTAAACAGAGATGCTGAAGGTACAGAAGTTGCAAAACAGTAAAACCATCCTTGAGAAAGCTTGCATTACAATGAGCTTGCTGTAGCACTTTGTGAAAACCATGCTCTACACAGAAAAGAAACAGAATTCATGACATCAGTGGCAAAAGGCACAAAATGGCAAGGACTTTGAAGTAATTTCCTCCCCTGTTTCAACACCTGGAAAGAAATCCTTCTTAATGGGATATTCAGGGGAAATGATCAAGATGTCAGAATTTCACAAACATTCAGATTTGACCTCCTCACACTATGAAGGCCATCCACATAATAGGTGAACACTTCTAAAGAGATGCTGCAGTCAAAACCCCTTTGAAAGTCCTGATGCCCCATTACAAGAAAGGCAGAGGCCACCTACAACTCTTTACCTACACAAACATGACCCCAATTTCTGGGCATTAAAAAAAACAAAGTTACCACGTTGATTTAGGTTAGTGAATGAGGAACACGAAGCAGCATGACCGAGGGCTAAGTCTGTCATGTTTTACACAGAATTCTGACCTGATCACAAGGTCGTGTTTCTTCACCAAAGAGGACAGCTTTTCCTCATGCTTAATGACATCCAAATGAACTGCAGTAATGTTGCTGTGTTTCTTTGTCAGTTGTTCAAGCTGCTCCTTCATGACAGACACTGTTTCAAAAGTAAAACAAATCAACTGTTAACTTACAATGAAGGAAAACCCAAAGCACTCCCATGTATAATCATGCTTTCAACAGCAGCTCAATAGAACTGGAATAATAATCCGACCATGTGAGATGTGGAAAAAATAAGACAACTAGCAGAAAAATGCAGTAACGTAACAGCCCTAGTATGCTCAGTCAAAAGTACAACTAGCCCATTCAGGCAGACCAGTATGTTTTTTTTGAGATAGAGTATTAGTGGAAAAACTCGCAGGTGCCAGGAGACAAAAGGATCAGGCAAACAAATAATTTTTAAAAGGAGAGAAAGACAATCCAAATTAGAGTAATGAGTAGGAACTCAATGACATCACACACACAGTACTATGAAACCGAGGATCAATTTTTCCTTATCATAGACTTGATCTTCATGCTTTGACTAGGGGGGACTAGCAGACCTTACTTAAATGAGTCACATAGTGGTCTGCTTGGTAGAACAAAGTGTGGGAGAAAACCGGAATGCCAGACACTCCCATCATGGTCCTAGATCTACTAAATACTTTAGGTCATCAGAATTAATGAACTCATCAATTTGCCAGAGAAGCACTGCACCACTAGAAAAACAGGGGAAGAAATAAATAATTGCCTAACCCCAAAAAATGCCTTCCTTGCAGATTTGCCACCTTGTGTGAAGCAGAATAATTAAATAGCATTGAAAAAAGGCAAAGGTTTAGCTCTGGGTTTGTCTTTCACACATCAGTATTGAAAAGTCATGCCCGGAGCTTCCACATTTAATGAAATACTGTGTTGGGCTGATTCTCACACTCAGTCTGCAATGGAAAAATTGTTCACCCAACGTGTTTTAATAATAAATTTGCTTTGGATTAGCATTCTGCTAAAAAACAACCATTTTCAAATAGTGCAATAATTAATCTTGAGACCTCAAGAGTTTTTGGTCACTGTGCAGTACATACATTTTTCTGGTTTTAAGAACAGTCACCTCTCAAACCTAGCCAAATAAATGCAGAGGTGAAGTAGTGAATCAGGTTTTGATGGTAGTAGCTATTTCTTTGACAACTACTTTTAGGTTCTTTATAGGTTACACGTGTGAACAATAAACTTTCGATGTGGCTGTGTCATTTTCAAATTGATTATATAAATGCAAAATGCTCAGAAAGCTACAAAATCCTTTTCTGCTGTGCATAATAACAAAGATTTTCTTATCATTTCTCAGAACCAGATCCAATTATTACTAATAAGAAAGGTTCTGCCACCCTAGCAGGTTTAAATTAGACATAATTTTTCAATTAAAAATAATTCTTACATACCAACTGTGATGTCAATGTCGGAATCTCTAGTGAGATATTCAAGTACAGGGCCAGAAACGTAGCCAGATCCAAGCAACAAAACCCTTCTCTTATTACCCATCTTCAGTGACTGAGCATATTCCCTAGGAGGTGTTACAGGCAAAAATAAGTATATTTTATTAAGTCTACAAACCAAGACCTCTTCTCAGACCAAGAGCCTCATTCCTGGCTATCTAACTCAAGACTGCTTATTACTGCTTCCATTTTCCTGCTACATAACTTCTAGTTTCTTTCCTCTAACATAAACACAATCAAATCCATCAGCATCTTCACTGCTTCTCCAATTGCTACCAGCTCTTCAATCAATTTTTCCTGTTTTCATTGCCCCATCAAGAGAAGGAACTGAATCTGCACAGTCACAGAAAAAAACATTTCCAATCACACCCATTCTCTAAATCAAAGTTTAAACCATTCAGTTGTGTTAATCTATGAACAGCAATACTTAGAGTTCTGCATTGTCAACAGGATATGCCATTGCAGATGAGGATAAGGAACCAACAGTAAGCATAAAGCAAATAAAGGTAAAAAGTACACTAAACTGTTCCTGCATTCTGATGGCACTCAAGACAGTTCAACTCATACAGTCCAACTGTCCTATAGTCTGAAAAGTTCATGTACATCCATGGGCTAAAAGCAATTAGTCTAAACATAGCTATTGGAAACAGAACTATCACAGCATCATTCTTTGTTAAGGTAATCACACAAGTCATGTAATTCCTACAGGTTCTAAACAAGAGCTTCTCTCTTGCTAAGCAATTAAACTCTAAGCAGTGAAATCCCTGCTTTCATTTGCAAAGCTTACAGAGTAAAGGAGGGTACTGCAAAGTAAAGCAAGTCTTGCTTTTCCGACAGCCAAGTAAGCAACATCAATGAACAACTGAACATCACATGCAACACAAAACATGCAGAGCTATTAAAAATCTACCCTCAAAAGCCCCTTAGTGAATGAAGTCTCCAGATTCTCAGGGTAGTTCACAAAAGTCTATGTAAGCAATTATGAAGAAAACAAAACAAACCAGAGACAACTTCTTGAGGTGATCTACGAAACAGCACATAACTGAAATTACTGTGAGCTGACACCTTTGAGAGGCAAACAGCATGCTACTTTGGGTGGAAAATGTACCTATGATGCACAGGTTCATGACCAAAATTCACAAAGTTCTGAAAGGAAATTGGAGAAGCTTGGCATACAAAAGACAATATATTATGTTTTCAGTGCACAGGGCATGCAGTGCCTGTAGTCAAACCAATTTCAAATTTCATATAATGTACAGCACAGCTGGCACGGACCACAAACATGAAGCCAGAGGCACCCACTTCTGTCTATTTTTTTCACAGGTAAACAATAGTCATTGGTTAACAATAGTGGAGCAAGGAGAAGGGATTCCTAGGTAATTTGTACTTTTGTTAGTTTAATCCACTCAACGCTACTTCTTTCATGTTGACACTGGCAGCTAACTACAGTGACAGCATATGGATAAAGTGGCAGCTCAAGCTGTAGCTACAGGAGTGTAATGAAAAGTCTGAGAGTCTCACAGAGGCTTATGAATACATCCAGTCACAGAACAATGCTGCACAGCACAGCACTTGAGCCACATGAGAAGAAGCTAGATTCAACGCATATTAGAGAGCCTTTTCCTTTCAGCCATTCCTTTCAAAGGATTGTATGTTATATACATTTTAAAAGAGCAAGAAGTAAAAAAATTACATTGGCATGTGGCTGTTTCCAGCCCTGATAAAACAGTCTTTATAATCTAAGAAAGAGAAAAATGACCACTTTCTCAAATTTGATATAAGGTACTAACAACACATGTTAATGATTTAGGCGATGTGCATGAAGAAAGAAGGAAATCATCAAGTAGGAAACATTTTGACATAGTGCAACATAGCAATGTTCCACCAAAACACAAGAGCAAACAAATGCAAGAAGAATCATAATGCACACAATTTCCTTTTTTTTAAACCTTTAACCAAACAACCTTTTAGAATCTATACATTACCTACTCTCCCTCAGTTTCTGGATATATTCATACTTAGCTGTCAGTGAGCCATTGGATGCAATCACTGCCTAGAAACACATGAAACAAATTATGAGGGTTTTTTGGTACCTGTGCATTTTAAAGCAGAGGAAAACAAGCAGTGACAAATTGCAAAACTTACATCTCGAACAACAGGTGAGTAATTCTGGCTTTCAAGAGGTTCTGAGCCTTCTGATACAAGCTATGGAAATGAGTTATTTGAAATCAGGTCATTACATTTCACAGGGGTTTTTTTTAAGAGCAAAACATTTTAAGATATATTTAAATGCATGTAACAGTACCAATATTTTGTAGACCTGAAATTCTCTTGACCCTGATGAGTGTCATTTGACTTTTATGAAAATACAGGAATTCAAATAGCAGTCTAATTGTGAGCAACCATTCAGTTCACCATGAGAATCTGATTTAGAACTCTACTGCAGGGTCCATGAGCAAGGAAGAGTCTATTTCTTTCCTACAGAAAGTGTTCCTCAGAAATCTCTAAAACATTCAGGTCATGAATGCCAAGTCACTTTGAAAGGACTTAAAAAGCTTTTTCATTTTTTAAAGTACAAAGTTGGTTATGTTCTACAGCAGATTCCTTTTGAATGTGTACAGGAGACCAGAAAAGCAACAAGCAGTACCAAGTCTGAGTCTTCTACCTTCTTGTTGGACATACAAGATCTTACCATCTCTTCAATATAAGGGAAGAGCATGTCACCAAAGTACTCTGTTGCTTCTATAGGAAGCTGCGCTGGCAGATTGTCAATGGAACACATCAGAATCCCAGAGCCCTCAACACTGAAAGAGAGAACATAGCTCTTCTAAACTAGTTCTTCTTGGTACCTGAGACATAGCACCTTTCAGAAGTGCTTTAAATTAATGACTTCTCAACAGAATGTTTCACTGCACAAATTACAGAGGAAAGCAATAAAAATTAAAGGCTGTCCCACCTGTCATGAATAATATGCTGGTCAGCATCATACATACAAAATGGACTGTCAATTGTTGTACACTCTGTCATAAATTCTATAGATCCTCCAGTGTCTGCTGAAATGTCACATATTGCCAGGAGTCTAAAGTGATTAAATGAAAAAGAGGAAGGAACAGAAGTGAGTAATAAATAAAAGAAACATGAGAAGATCTATCAGACTTGTAGCTTCATTCACCTTAACCAATTTAGAAGTCAACACAGTGACTTCCAGGAACATAATGGCCCTACAGTTGTTGTAAGATTTCCATTCATATTAACAGGGTCTGTATTTAATACGTAACTTCTCAAAGACCAGGATAATCCACTCACCCACCATTTCTTCTCTGTATTTCATGTACTTCCAACACCTCCAATTCAATTGTCCTTGGGCAGTCCTACACTACAACAACTTCATCACAAAGGGAAACCTAAATAGTTGACTGCCTTCTGTCAGCTTACAGACTGCTGGCATGGGTGGAATATTCATTAGCCTAACTCACAGCCTCTGGTTCCACTCAAGGCTAAATATTTTTCATGTGAGACACAGAAAGGTGTCAAGAGTAAGCAAAGAAGAGATAAAGACCTGCTTCCTTATCAGTACACATTGCCATATCCTACCCAGATCCACCCCTGGGCCAGTGTCCTAGAGAACTATTACACATGGCTTTTAGAGAAGGGGCAGCTGCCACCCACACTGAAAGGAGACTAACCCTGGATTTGCATCCCAGTCACATCATTTTAAAGCTATTCAGGGTTGTGAAGCTTTCCCACTAGCTGCTGCAGAAATCAGAGCTCTTCAGGAACAGTTACACAACTTGTACAAACCAAAGAAGAACTTAACCAACAAACCCTGCGCAGACACAGACACCTCTAGCAATAATGGTGCAGTACGTACATTTCATAGATGACATGCTGTTTGTTCTGGATTCTGCACAATGTCAATGCAAGAAAGACAGACAATACCTGCCAATCATTTGTACTGTGATGTAACATGTCACGTTTGGGGGTTATGAACTTAGCAAACAAGACTACAAAGCTCAGAAGAACAAAAGGAGAATCAATGGGGCATTCTGCAATACACAAGGACCAAGTTTAAAAGCAGAAAACTTTGACAGATATTGTAGTGAAACTGTCTAATATTATGACTTAACTGTGGCACTACAGAATTGTTACAAGTGAACTGAAGTATCTTACTTGTGTGGTAACTCAGGGCAGCCCTCTGTTGCACCAACAGCAGATCTAACTGGCACCAGCAGCTTCTGAGCATCCTGTCGACTTAACAAGCGAGGAGTATGTTGTTCCCAGTATATGCCATTAATTAAGCAAGTTGTGTAGGGTGCAATCTGCAAAGAAAGTCAAAGATACCTGATGTTCTCATCTGGTACTTTAAAAAGCTGAAAACAGTTGGTCTAGATTTTAAACCAATTTTTAAATTCTTCTATTGATGAATATGAACTACCAATGTTCCATGAAAAAATCTTTCATAGAAGAACAAATGAGATACTCACATCAGTGTTAAAGCGAGAAGTGTAATGTTCAGGATGCTTGTCATAGTCTATTGGATCATATAGTCCATCCCGTTTCCTTACAAGATGATGGTGACGACTTAACACTGTCCCGTAGACTTTTCTGAGGTCTGAGGTTAAAAAAAATAAATGAGCTGTTATACTTTGTCAAAGCAGGTTACAGTGTTTTCAGCCACCTTAGGCTACAGCCTACCTCCAGTTTTGGAAACTTCCTTTAACTCATGTGGTTCCACAAACTCACATGGGAGGGCATTGAACATTTCTTGAGCACCCTGTAAACCAAGAAGTAGGATTCCAAATGAACAGAGAACATGAAGGTAGTGTAACACTGACCATTTGGGGTGTGAAAACAAATATAAAAACACCATGCACAACTTGACAGTCCTGCCAGAGAACATTTTTAGAGATGTACAAACTGTTTCACACATACCCCTGCTTATCTAAACAAAGCTGTTTGGGCTCTGTGTACAAGGAATGTACATCATTCCCAGTTACTCCCAGGACCTAAAAACCAGCTCCTGGTTTATATTTCTAACAGCAGAGCTGGTAGGCCTTAACTCAGCCACAATAGATGGCTCAGCTGTCATTCTGAGGAGCAGTTTCTCTTTGGAGAAGATCAACCAGGCTGTCCTAAAAGCAAAGAACTTCAAGGTGACTTTACCAAGCTGTGAGCATAGAAGAACAGCCTTTCAACAAACCATCATTTCATCCAGAAAGCATATACAGGTAGTGATTTCAATTTATAGATGGAGCCTAGTGAAATTACTTTTGCTGCCAAAACCAGGGGTGAGCTTTTCCCTGTATCATAGAAAATAGCTCTGAAGTCCATCAGTTGTAAGCCAAGTCAGTGCTATTATATAAAGTCAATGGTTATTAGGAAAAATAATTCTTTCTGCAATACCTTATGAGCCCAGAATCAACAGAGGAGAGAGAGACAAAAATCATGCAAGTAGGAAAGCAGTAAGACTTATTTTTCATAGTAAGAAGTTAGTGTGGTCAGCCTTGTCAGGTGTGATCATCTCTTCAAGGAATTAGAATAGGGTGCTTAAAAACTCTTATTTGCAAAGGAAAATCTGAAGTCCAAGCAAACAGTATCGACACATTTAACCCACTAAGTATCAAATGTCAAGAATTTCTATTTAAAATAATACAGAATTTCACCGTAAAGACAGAATTCTTACCTTAGAAACATTACCAGTGCCTGTAAACACAAATGTTAAGGGCCCAATCGACTTCGGCATCAATCCCAGTGAAATTTCATACCCAGCATCCCGTACTGCTTGCACAGCCTGACTGCTATTCCTGTAGTTATGTGCCATCCCAATGTGCTGAAATCAAAGGCACAGAACCATCAAGATATTTGCACATTCAAATACAGATAGTTAGCAGATCCTCAATGCCATTTTGCTGAAGAAAAATAGGTATACTCTCACCATGAAGGGAGTGTGATGTCCCAGGGCTAAAAATCGTAATCCCAATCCATGCAGAATGTTGATCATTCCTATTGTTAAAAAAAAAAAAAAAAGAAAAGAGAACTCAGATCATCAGCATCAATTCTGCATATGGACAGTTAGAAACTGCAGAGACCGACTGGACAATTCGACAATTCACCCTTAAAGAAAGTCTATATAAAACTAGGGAAGAAAGTCAATAGCAGGTCATGGCCTTAGACCCGCTTTTGGCCCACAATATGCATTTCAGCACCATTTAATACTTGGATATCCTTTTCTATAACGCATCCACATCACCAGATTCCAAAGATGAAGATAATAAAGATGTGTCTGGAAGAAAAAGAGCTAAAGTTGAGTAGAAAGGAATGAGAACAATAAAAAGTGAATATAAATGGGTAACAGTGACAAACAGATGCTCAAACTTGCAGGACTGACAGCAACCACTTCTTTCAAAAGCCTATTCAGTTCAGCTCTTGTTATTTAGTCTGCCTCAGATTAGTTGAACAGACAAATGAGAATTCAAGACAACATAAAAATTTCCAGAAATCCACGGGACCATTTCACATGAAAGCCTAGCAGGGAGCACAAAACAGAGTGGAAAAAAAGCTCTTAAAAGCAACAGTTAAAACTGCAGTTAAAAACACGTTGCAAGCCTCAACTTTGAGGAAACACAAACAACCAGAAGCATTACATGAAGTTATTTGTTGCAAGCCTGCCTTTACTTATTGCACTATACCTGCTACACCAGCCCACTTTCCAAAGGCCACAACTCGCATTCCTTTATGATCAACCATTTTTTCATAGTCAAACAGTCGAATTTCCTGAAAATACACAGCAAACTGAGTATTAAAATTTTCAGCTAAAGCAACCACTGGCACATTGCTCTCCTAGGAACTACCTTTTCTTATGCCTTTGTCACTCTCCATTATATAAGCTGATGGTCACATACAAGAAAGGCACATCACTCTTAAGTGTGAAAATAAAACCCCAAAGGATGTATTAAGATCTTGCTTTAAAGAGTCTCTGCACTGCCCATGCATTCTTGGCACAGAGCTCTCCAAAGAGCCAATCCCACTCCTGCAGATCCATTCACATCCTCTGCCAAAAGGCTGCTTGTTTCTGGGTGAGAATTTGCTGCCTCGCTCTGAAACAGCCAACACACACTTAGGGCTTAACAACTTTCCAACAATCCTTCATGCTAACATGGTTTGATCCTCTCTTGAGCATGCCATGCTCACAACTCATCTTACACACACACAGTAGCACCACAAGCATGACATCTTCTGAGCAAGAAATACTCAGCTCCAGGAAAGGATATTGAAAACAATCCTCAGTAGCTGTCTATAAATGTGCTCACTGGAAGTAACCATACTAGGCAGCAAGTGTTCGATCATACTTCAGCATTAAGTTCAATTTCCACACTATGACACGATTTACCTGTTTTAGAATCTCATCCAAAAGGAGCATGTTTGCTTCCTGGGCTTTAATAGTGTGGGAGAAGAAGGCATAGTTCTTCTTAGGAATCAGTTTGTCCTCTGGAGGTCTCTTCACACCTACTATCAGAGAAGCTTCAGAAATATCCTCTTGAATAATGCCACCTGCCTTGATGTAATCCTATGTAAGAGAAAAATCAAAGTAAACTATTCTGGTTTTTTTGTAGTCAGATTTCAGCACATGAGCAGTTAGAACAGAGGTCAAACAATTCCACAAAGCAGATTCAAGTTACTGCATGTGAAGTATTCATAAACCTCTTTATCAAAAGTGATTATCAAATACTAAACTGGATTTCCAAACTAATGTCCTATTATATAGTTATGTGTCAGTAAAAACCTTCCACTTAAACTTACAGACTACAAAGAGAGTATTTTATTGCATTTAAAGTATCTCACAGCATTCCAATAATGAACAGTCCTTAGTAATACATTGGAATACTTAGAAATACATGTAGACAAATCTGACAAATTAGAATCATAGCATGTTTTGGGTTGGAAGGACCTTAAAGATCATCTAGTTCCACCCCACCTGCCATAGGCAGGGACACCTCCCACTAGACCAGGCTGCTCAGTGCCTCATCCAGCCTCGACTTCAACACTTCCAGGGAGGTGGCATATGCCTCTCTGGGCCACCTGTTCCAGTGTCTCACCACCTTCTCAGTAAAATTAATCTGACTGTTGACAAATGATTTCATAAAATCGGACTAAGTCCAAGCTCAAGAGCAACTTCTAGAAGAATGTTTTTCCACAGTAAAATTTACTTTTGCTCTCCTTTAGCTCAAAAAAAATTTAAAATTCCAACTTTGAATATGATAGTTGTGTACCTAATGTGATCTGTGCTTTGAAGAAAATCTGTACTGTGCCTAAATTAAAAGGTGACATGCAAGTGATCACTAAATTCCTAGTTGTGTTTCAGTTTTTATCTGTTGTTTCAGATACCTTACAGCAGGGTATTACTGTAAAAGTTCTCAGTCCTGAAGCTTACAGAACTGAAGAAAAACTCTTTTGCATTGCTCTTTTACAAGAGCAATGAGTCAATAATAGGAATAGAATTCGTCAGATTCACTCTGCCTCTTATTTTTCAGAATGATGCCTCCATACAAACAGAACACCAATGCTAAATGAATTCAAAAGTTCTTCCTTCAAAAGTATCTAGAACTTCTTCAGAGACAGATGAAAGGGCAATAAATAAATAAAAACAACTCCAAAAATCCACCAGTATGCCAACATTATATTAAAAAGCTGAAACATACCACTCTTCTTTGATCTCCCGTAGGACACAAAGACTTATCATTTAACAACAAAACTAATTATTGTTATTAGTTTTGTGAGTCTTCTCACATATGTTGTTTGACTATTGCTTTTCCTGCACTACAGTTAATACCTGAACTATTGTTTTTGCTTGTCTATCTTAAATGGGGACCTTACCTTTTCATGGAAGGCTCTCCGGTTTGATGGCTGCACCAAGACCTTGTACCCCATCTGTGTCAATTCCTTAACATGCTTTGGTGCTAGAGGTGCTCTTCTTTCCCAGGCATTAACATCTTCTCTTCTGATTGCCAGCACAGACTTGCGGTGATGCCACCGCTTCACCTGGCAGAATGCACACCTACCATTTGTGTGACTGAAGGCTCGCAGCATGGTAAAGCCTGATGGCAGCAAAGACAAAGCAGCAGATAATACATGTATACATATGCTTCAAGCATTGCTTGTGCAAAATTTCTGGTCTCCTTTAACGTCTGCTGTAAAACACAAACCAGATGCTTTGTACTCTAGTTACACCCTACTTCTGTCAGACATAAATTTATGTCATCTCAGTTTGGCGGGGTGTCATTACAAAAACAAGTGGTTTGTACTGCTGCAAAGTAAGGCTTTGAATGTGTTCAGTGCACCAAGCTTTTCATTACATGGCTTAAAAAGAATCCTGGAAACTTAAAGATACCAATTAAGTTAATTTGCCAGCATCAACATGCAAAGACTAAGCACTTATCAAGAGCAGTAAGAATTAACAAATGCTAAGAACGAAAAAGAATGTGCAATCAGTTGACTGAAAGAGAAAATTCAGTATGTAAGAACAATGCCAAGTATTTTTCCATAATAAACTCTTACTCAAACTGAAAGTGGAAGGACAGGACCTTAATTATTGCATAGCAGTTGGACACTTCTGGCCATGGAAGTGCATTCCACAGCTTTTCTTCTAATCAAAACTGTACACAAAGTCGAAAAGCTTCATTAGGACAGATTTCCAGTGCACAGTGGGATTTTTTATTTTCTCTCTCCTCCTCTTCACTCTCGGTGAAGAATTTATGTCCCTGGTTAGGTCTCCTCTGAATGGGCAGGGCTCTGCTCCCTAGCATCAGACACCTAGGAGCATAAGGACTTTATGTATTTACATGATTAGAAGATGAGGATCTCAGAGAAAGAGATCTCAAAGGTGTGAACATTGTTTCCAAAGCAATTTTACCATATTTTTACCTACATGAATCCCTGTATCTGAATCAATTGGAAAACCCTATTTGTGCTCATGCCACAATTTAGTAGATTAGTCACTTTAAGAGGTTTTACCTAACTCTAGGCTTACTTAAACAGAAAATTAGCACAGTAAGAAGGGCCTGGGTGGAAACACCAGTTCCAAGTTAGCTCCAAATGTGATCTTCCGATCAAGTACCAGATTTGTTTACCAGCAGAAGTTACTGTGCATAAGATGGAGTTATTTTATGATACAGCTAGCTCTACAGACGTTAAGAGCCTCCTCAGAAAGCGTGTCGGTACTTCTCAAAACCAGAGGAAGCCTCATCACCTCATGTCACTGGTACCACAAGCTAAAATACTTGGAAGGAGAAATGGGTGAGCTGTGCACTTCATATCCAGCCCTTCAGGGATGCAAACCACCCTCACACAGAGCCGGAAAACGCCGATTTCAAGAGGGAGGATGGGAACTGCCCGGCGAGTAGGCCGTGCTGGGGGAAGGAGAGCAAACATCCCGGCTGACCTCTGGCAGGGCCTCCGTGTGTGAGCTCAGGCTCAGCCACAGAGATACCGAGATCCTGTCATAAAGGTGAAAGCGGCCTGAGGAGTTCAAAGCTTGTGGAGCCGGTGGACTCTCGCTCCTCCTGTGACCCTGGCTCCCCGCGCTGTGGGGGCTGCCCTTCGAGACCCAAACGGAGCTAAGCAACACCACCAAGTCCCAAAAAAGAAAGAAATAAAGGCAATGCACAGTCTGAAGACGAACCTATTTCTAGAGTAAACTGGACACGCCGATACGAGCAACTTGTGCTTCACTTACTCCCCTGGATTCGGCTAAACCAGAGCGTGTCCCTCCACGCCTGAACCACAGCGTGTCTTTCCACGCCGACCCTGCTGCCGTGAGTCTCCCAGGGCCCCTCCGGCCGCCGGTAAGGTGGGACGGCGCGGCGAGAAGGGAGAAACGGGAGAGCGGGGAGCCAGCGAGAACGCCGGGCTCCGGTCACGGGTGCCCCGCGGGGGGGGGAAGCGCAGAACCTACCTTGGGACGAGCGGGGCAACAACGAAGGCTGCTCCGGCCGCAGCCGACGTCCAGTTCGCCGCCGACGCCCAGGGCGGCAGCCAACAGCCAACTTCCCTCCGGCGACACCCTCCGCTTCTCGCCAATGGCACCTGGTCCTGGCGGTCGCGTCACGGCAGAGGCCGGCACGCCCCCGCGACGCCCCCGATTCCTGAAAGGTCCAGGGATTGCCGTCAAGCCCCCCCGGCGCTTGGAGGGCGGCGGCGCGGCCCGCGGAGACGCCCCGGCGCCGCAGAGAGCCCCATGCCGGGCCCTGCGGGCTTCCACGCATGGACACAAACGATCGCCACAGACAACGTTCCCCCGTGGGTACAACCGCCGTCGCCCCGCACCGGGGCCTTTCCCCGACCTGCCCAGACAGAGGCCGAGCACAGGCCGGACCTGAGACGTCCCAGCTCCGTCCTCCTCCCTCAGCTCCTGCTCTAACAGTTTTGCTACCACAGAGCAGCCCCAATTATTTATGTTATTATGTTATTAATTATTATGGCATGGGAGACAGTAAAAGTCACTTCATCTGACAAACATAAGTGATACCCAGTTCACAATCTAGGCTGTTGACAGTTTTCAGTCCTGCTGACTCAGTCCTGCTGACTCAGTCCTGCATGATGGTTCCCCAGCTGCTAAATTGGTTTATCAGGAAAAGCAATGGGATGTTGTAGCCATGCTCACATACAGGGTTTGTGGGATGAAAAAGAGCTTTCCTTTCAGAGAAGGGCAGGCTTCACACTGAAGAAGGTCACCTTGTTGAGTGGACAGATTGCTGTTACCCATCTGTGTTGGCAGAGGTGACGATGTTTCTGCAGAGCGTGAGGACATGCCTACACTCAGCAGAATAACAAGTACTAAAGGATTTGAGGAAAATCCCACTTTGCCACAACATCTCACTGATTCCAAAATAGCTGGAGTCATGTCACAGCCTGTTACACCTGTACTAGCTGCTACCATGTAGACTCGTTCTTAAGAGAGTTAAATTTTGATGGTACTGCCACTACATGGCTTTAAAGGTACCTCTTCACAGATTAATTTCTCCTTATAGTATTCTTACTTTCGTTTGAAACATGCCCTTTTTTGTTATTTGACCCAGGACATTTTCCTCTCCTATTGCACAAGGGTGTTATGTATATGACCTCAGTGTCTTATTTCTACTTTGTGAACTTACATATAATTCTATGTTACGTGTGTAGAGTATAAATATATCTATTCCTTTATAAAATAGTATACAAACTAATTTTTCAGAGGTGGGTTTTTTTTACTTTACATTTAAATGCAAATATAAACTATGTCAAAAAATGGAATTTTTCGTACATGCTAGGTTGATTGATCCTGTGTTTACTTATTCATAAATTCAACTGAAATATGACCATTCTTCTTGCAAAAATATTGAATTATTTGGTGGTTTTACAAATTATTTCAACCATGATGCTGAAAAAGACACAATGTTGATATTCCTGCATAATTTTTTGTCATTTCATTGTATTGATGATTTCATGCTGTAAACTAGAAAGTACGTGTCTACATGCATCATTATATACTTTCACAGCTCGCATTTGTTTAAATTAAGAAGTGTTTTAAAAGCTGCTTTCCTCATTGAATGAACTGGGAACCAAAACATGCCAAATTTATTGCAGTAAGAGATTTCACTACATCAACTAAAGGGAGATTTTTAATATTATTTTCTAAGTGTTCAATTTTTTTAAGCTTCATTCTTTGAGTAAGATGTCATTTTCAGACTGACTACAATATTTTCTTACAGATTTAATGCCTATTTATGTCTCAGTACCCTTTTAACTTTTGCAGATAGGAGAGAAATGTAGGATGAAACCCATGGCTCACTGTCTAGCAGTGGAGTTCCCAGGCCTGAACTGGTGGCTCAGCCTTTGTGCTACAAGGAAATGCATGAAGGAAGATACTTAGAAGAACTGAGAGGGACCCATCCCTTCAACTCAGTGGAGAGTGCCAGGATGGGGCACCGTGCCCAAACCTGATGTTTCTCAGAAAGCAGCTGACTTCTTTTACCAAGAGCTGTCAGCTGTGCACTCTCCCTAGAAGCATGGCACCTTTGCCAAGCCAGGTCTGCCTGGATGACATGGATAGCATGGATACCCTTCCTTGTCTCTCATGCTCAAATCTGGCAGCTAGAGCACACTGCTGGGAAGTCAAGTGTTGTTTTCAAAGTCACAGTGTTATTTAAAACATTGACATACCATAAAACATTGCCTGTACCATAAGCACCAGAAAAATCTGGTTTCTAAAGTGACTCTCTTTCAACTTTTTACATTAGAAGTAACTATGTGTGAAGGACTAGTTGTAATTCAAGGGCCTTGTATCTGATTCATTGGGGAATTCCCAAACAACTGTGATGTTAATAAAACATCACACTGTCCTTTGTGGGGACCATGATGCAATGTAGACACTTATTGGATTGGTGACACCTACCTCCAGTAGATGAGAAGGGTAGGTTATTTTGAGAGTTACGTGGATATACTCAGGAGTGAAGTTCCAGGGAGCTGTGCAAAGACAGGACTGTATTTTAAGTAGCAGTGGCTAAACTCCTTAAGACTAAAGCATTTTGCTTTCAAAACATTTCTGTTGGAAAGAGCTTTTAATTTGGATAATCCTTCATATGTATGTTAAAGAGATTTGCTTTTAGTTAAAATTACATAAACACTACTTCTGTTGGGGTCAAAGTATTCTCTCTATAAATTTGAAATTATTGGTGTTTGTACCTTTTTGTTTACTGTTCCTTTTAGAATGTTCTTCTGGGAAAATGAAGTTACAGGCTGGGCCAAAGCAGTCAGCAAACAAATGATCCATCCATCCCTTCATAGTGATGTGCTTGATGACTCTGGCTGTATCCAGTGGCAGGACTTTAGGTACAAGCAGAAGGAGTGGAACAAGTACAAACATGAACTAAGTAATCTGCCAGAATGCCTATTCAAAAGTTGATTTCTGCTACAGATTTGCCATCTTTCTAAATAGAGACCATTTATCATTCCATTTTAGTCTCTTCCTGCACCTAAAACAGACCAAGTGAACTGCACTCCAAAAGAGCCTGTTGTGCTCCATAGAGGAAAAGGCAGCCTAAATAAACAGCATCGGCTCATGCTGTGACAGCGTAAAACCAGGTAAGATGAATTCCACCTGCACTGTGCTGTGTTCCTGCCAGGGAACGCAGAATTGCCTAAAAAAGAATAGAACAAATCTGGAATTTTAATTTTTCAATATATGCTAATGTGGAATTGGAGATCTTTTCTGTAATAGATACATTTTGGTTTGGGTGGACTATGATTCCATCTGTTTGCCAATCTCTAAGGTCTAATTCTTACTCAGCTGGAACGCTTTTTACTCAGCACTGTGGGGGGAGTGCTGACTTCCATTACAGTAACAATAAACTCCCAGAGCAACTATAGAGAGGTGGACTTCATAGATTATTATTCTTAGAATATCAAGGGTATATCTTGAATCCATCGAAGTCAATGGAAAACTCACACCAACTTCTGCTGGGCTGGTGTCTCCCTGGGTCTCAAATGAACAGGGGAATTGGCATCCTGAAGAGATTTTTGAAGAGTGTATATCTACCTGCCAAACTCTGTTTCTTGTTTAATTCTGATTTTATACAGCGGAGATCAAGAAGTTCCAAGAAGCTTTCAGGCTTTCAGTCAGAATGAGGCTATTGAAAAACATGACCTTTTATTCAAAAGCCACTACCTGCAGTGGCTGTTGACTGCCACTGTGAATGCTGACCTCACAGCAGAGCACTAGATATCACTGAACAGCACAGAGTATTGTGTTCTCTAATCACGTAGAGAATATACATTCCTATTGCCTGGTAAGGGAAATTGCCATCTCTTAGGGCTTACAGCACCCCCAAAGAAAAGCCTTCTATTTTTAGTAACACCTAAGAGGTGGGGAATATCTCTTTACATTTGTACATACTAGAATTATCAGTAGCATCATATATGCCTGTGCTCACTGTAAAACTGGTTATTTCTTGCCTTAACTGTGTGTACACAGACTGCTCCATCAAATTGAGATGCCCTTTTAAGTCACTCTCATAATTCCCAACACCCCACATAAGTATTTTTAAATTGCTGTGCAAATAAACCTAAACATGGAAAATTACAGCCTGTCACATCAAATTAGTGGACTGGCTCATTAGAAGACAAGTACTGGGTTCATTGCAAGAAACAGCAGCAGCTCAGCTAAAATAATGTATCTGAAATATACCTCCATAAGAATCTCCATTGAGTCTATTAATTAGACTTGCTGATGCTCATGCAAGTAGGGCTTTCAAGTCAATAACAATCCACCACTAAGTGTGGATCCATAGTGTGAATAAAATCAAAATCAGGGCCTTCTTTTGAGAGAATCAGGGTTTAGTGCTTAAAGAGTCCATTAAAGCAATTATGCCATAGCTGCATTAAAAGTGCAACCTTGCTTCTGAGGATCCTTCAGCAAATAATGGTTGTCCCTGCCTTCATTCCTGCAGCAGCGGTTTGTGTCTGGCAGGAAGTGCTGACCTTCTGAAAAATTCAGAACAAAACCCCCCAGCTTTTTGCATTTATTTAGCATTTTCCTTTCTTTGTACTGCTAATGTTGTTATCAGTTTCCTAGTAGGAAACTGTATATTACACTTTAAAGTTGAGGAAAAATTACACAAAATTACCCTTCAGCCCACAATTGACTTTCAGATCAGTGTCAGAACAAAAGTTTGTGACTTCTTGATTAAGATTTTTTTGAAGGAGTTCTTAATGGGTCTTTTAATCAGGGATTTTAAAATAATTTTAATAAAACCATGAAAGTAGTAGGAATTATATAAAGCATATAGTGATAATCGCTAGACCAGATCTGTAACCATGTAGTAAAACAGATCTAAACAGTCAAAGATAAATTATTATTTTTTTTAATGAGGATACTTTGCATTTTCCAGGACAATTCATTAGACTGACACAACTGAAGTTGTGTGCAGGGAAGAAAGTGGGACAAGAATGGGAGGAAAGAAAATATCTGCTTAAGCCACAATTGCTGATGAAAAAAAACATGCTAGACTGTTTTTCAAATGTGCTGGGATTCTGCTTACATTGAGAAACACGTGTCAGGGCAGGTGTTGTTGCACAGCATGTAACAAAAATTGTACCCAAGAGTAACTACGAGCTGTCCCAAACAAGGTCCCAAAAGTGCTGCTGCACATCTTCAGGGTGGCATAGTAAAGGGCTGGTCTTTCAAAGGACTTGTGATTTCTGGGTGTCATAATACTGGAGTCCTGGAACATCCTTGGAACAGATTTGAAGGCACCCAGCCACACTGAAACTCAGAAATAGCTCTTTAAATCTGATTTTCAGTTTTGTTCAGTAGTTGAGCTGTTTACTGCACTATAGTTAAATTAGAAGGAAAATTCTTACATCAACAGAAGGGTCAAAATCAAAACATGACCAAACAATTCTTTTGCATTCCTAATTTCTGTGGTACTAGAAAAAAAACTAAATAAGATGCAAATGGATGAAAAGAGGCGTATCATGAATTATCATGTTTCCATTCTTTGTCACATAAGAAAAATACTGAGATGAATAAAATATTTATCTGTTGGATTATAGATCGAAATAAAACCATTTCAATTGGTGTGTAGTGTAGCTAATATTGACCTCAGAGTGATATAAATAAAATGTGCAAATGTGCACTTATTATGGTTTCTCACAATGGCCCATCAAAATATAAGGTTTCATATATAAATGACTGGGTTTATTGTAGTTGGTGTATAACGTTAGTGTATAATGAGCACTGTTGCAGCTGGCTCTCTTTTGTAGAATGCTGAGAACTAGCCTATTCACTTGTCCTATTTCCGGTGTTATATCTATAAAACTAAAGTTTTGGCTCATATGTACATACTGGACAGGAAGCTGATCTTCAGGAAACTAAGTATTTCTCTGCCCCTGGCTTGTTTGAGAATCATATTTTCAGATTAACAGCATAAAGGCTATCAAAGCATTTGCCTGGTATTTTTGTCACCAGATTAACATTTCTCTTCATTCTTCCCCTACCACATCATTTGGACCATACTGCTTTTTCATCTGCCTTTTACCCCCTGGTCTTAATTTTCATTTTGTTGATTTTCTCCAATCATCAAGATCCTTCTCCTTCAGTTTCAGCATTTTTGAACAACAGAATTTCTTACTCAAGCAAGAGGATTTTTTACCAGGTTGGGATTTAATTCGGGTTCCACCAGCTTGCTACTAGAGTTATTTTCGATATGTTCCACCTCTCACACCACTGGCTAGTGTGTCCACTGCCTACTACTTCTTGCCAATAGGTTTTGGTCTTTGTCTTTATCTGGTGAGGTTCCCTGCTGCTTCATCTCAATACAGCACAATGATTACTTAAATCTTGTTTATATTTTTTGAGTCTATCCTCACAAGATAAAGATTTTTCAAGTATAAACTGAACTTTTGCATGTCTACATAGACTGCATCTCATAATTTGTCCTTCTGTGTGTCTCCTTACTGTCTGAAGAGATCCTAAACTAGTTTGGACAGTACTTCCTTTTCATTGGAACTCTTGCATCAACTCTTTTGTCCCCAGCCTGACACAGATAAATTACAAGTTTGTCATGGCTTAGGCTGGATTCGCCAATGATGAGATGGCAGTTGCTTCCACCCGCATCTTGATCCTAGGAAAGGAGGAGGAGAGAGGAAGAGATTTATAAATCTAGAAGGAACTAAACTATTTTAATTAAGTATTAATAATAAAATTAAAAGGAAATAATGAAATAGATAGTGTATATAAAACTGTATCAAGTTGCCAGGATGACATCACTGGGAAAGTCATAAACTGGACTCAGCAATGAGTGGCAGCTGGATTCCAGGGCTGGAGTCGGGAACACATGGATCAGGATCAAAGGCTGAGCAGGCAGGGTCTTACATGGATGTTGGCCATTGAAGAGGCTGATCCCTTTGATCCCTCAGCTTTATGCTGAGCATGGTGCAGATGAGATGTAATATCCCTGTCAGTCTGTCTGAAGTCATGTCTCCTGTCCTCTCCTCCTCGCAGGTGGGACCCCACCATGCTCTTTGCCTTCTGACTTTCCAAGTGGGAAAATAATGAAGTTAACTGACCTTGCTTGTTACAGCAAGAGCATCTCTGTATTACTTGGCATGAACTATAAACATTGATATTATCGCTCTGAGAACAGTTTTCTGCACGATATGCTATTCATTTCAGAGAGTTACAAGAGGTTTAGCTAAGAAGTGAAATTACTGAGCAGAATCTTGAACAAGGACAAGGTTTCGTTTCAGATGGCACACACTCACACACAAGAGCACACAGTCCTTCTCAGGCTCACAGCTCCAGGATCAGGCTTGGCTTTCTGATTAATAGCTCCTCCATTATTCTCTGAAAGCTCTTTGTATTCTTTTTCGGCTCTTTGTATTCTTCCTGGCATTGTTTTGTTTCTTCCTTGCTCTGATTCACAGTCTACTTTTGTCTGTCAGTGCAGTATTTTCAAGCTGAGGTAGATACCAACATATATTAATAATTAAATCATACTAATCTTGTTTATTTTCTTCACAATGTGAACTTTCCACCCCAAAATTTGTTAGATGATGCAGCCCATATTGAAATCTCTTTTTCACTTCTTCTCCAAAACATGAAGTGCCCTTATGCGATCGTTAACTGGGTACATCAGGGTAAGAGCCTGGATAGTTCTCTAAGTGGGACAAGGCCCACACTGCCTTCCCATCCGTGTAGCTATGGAGATTCCTTTCACTCCACCATCTGGAAGAGCACAGTACAAATGAAAAACAGCTCTCCTCAGAGGGAATATGACTACCATGAACAGGACCTAGGCTACAAAACCAAATGCTGTGAAGATTTTCCCTTCTTTTTCATCCTCCTGTATTACCATGTGCATTTTTTGACCTGGTTTCTTTTCCTTTGCAACCAATTCCACTCACCCAGAAATCTGCCCAGGTGTCTGACACATGAAGTACTTCTTTTCTGCTGCCCTTTAAAAAACACTTTTTTACCTATTAAAACATCACAGCATTAATCAAGGCACACAGTCCTTCTATGTGACTTGTAATACTCAGATTTTAAATCTAGTATGTTTAAAAACAGTCTAAGAGAAATTACAGACCCACCACACACTACAGAAATCTGCACGTCTGCATACTCATAGTCTTTGTCTTCAAAAAAGCATTTTAAACACACCCAGCACGCACATTTGGAGAATAAAAAAATGTACTGAAAACTACTGTGATATATAAATTGTTCAGTAAGAGTAGAAGGATTAAAAGCTTCACACTGTGTTTATGAAATCAAATCTTCGTGTCTCAGCTCTGTGCATCCCATATCATAAGATAATGAATAGTTCCATAGCAACAAAAGTCTACTACTAAATCATTACCTTGATTTCAATTTTTGAACAGAAAGAACACAAACCCCAGAAATATCAGCCCTAAAATTGATAATAGGAATGTTTTTAATAGCCTGGTTTGGAGTACCTCTTCAATCTCAAAATTAAAATGTGTAACACTTTGGCATTGTAAAGAAGGAAGTTAGAATGAGTCAAATAAATCTGTTTTGGGGTTCACAAATTAAATCTTGTTTACCAAATTATAAAATCTTTGAGCCACCTCCACATTTTTTTGTTGTTGAGTTATTGCTTTGACATCAATGAAGAATTCAAATTACTAATTACTCTGATGCTATTCAGTAAAATACAAGAAAGAGTTTACCTATTAAGGATATCAAGATGGAGAACAGCAGCCTATATTAACTAATTTAAATACAAATGTTTTTGCTACTAAAAGAGATTCTATTACATTATCAGAATGAAGGCACAGGATGTGATTGCAGTTGTTAGTGGCCAATAACAAATGAAAAATTCTCATGTTGCTCAAAGTGATTTTAGAACCATTTTCTCTCTGAAATACTAGAAATCAAGCCACATTTCTGATGCATTAAATTACAGACTTCCCATTCTTTTAATGAGAGTGCACTGATCTTCTGATATGACTTTTTACATTTTACTTAGTAGTTTGCATATGCATTGAAAATAGCTACATGCTTTCCTTACAGCAATATCCCTCAGGACTTCAAGAGGTAAGTCATGGCAAGCAAAAATATGTAGTAAATATGTAGTTAAATATACTTCATGTCAGATCCTTGAAGTATTTTGCCATATCCTAGCCACTCTTTTTCTTAAAATACCCATGTATGCGTTATACTTAGTCTCTTCTCCAGATACAACACTTGAAAATGCTTAAGTAAATTAGTATTTCAAGTACAGTCATACCATTCCCTCGATATCCTGGGGCCCCAATTCTCATATTTATATCCTTGTAACCAGTTTGCAGTGTAGTGGATTTCTGAAACCCTTCAAGTGCATCTGAGCAGCCCCTCTGAGAATAACCTTTGTCTAAGGAGTTTCTTTTTTCTGTACAGTACTTGGATAGGGCTTCAGAGCATCCCTTTTCCGAGAGCCTTGTGCCAGGAGATGGAGCATGAGTTAGTAGGTGACATACAGTCATGCCAGGAGAGTACTCGGCATTCAGTGATCTAGAACCATGATCTTTGACAGAGATGCCAAAACATGAAGATTTTTTAATAAATATGTTCATATGTCTGTGTGTGTATGTGTGTATGCATACATGTGTATACAGAGAGATCATCTGAATTTAATTAAAATAATGTAACTATTTTGCTTACCTAGAAAAAAATGCTGTGGCTGATACAAATACATCATATGTGATAACTGATGGCAAGAATGATCTCTCTGAATATAGCAGAAATAACACATTTTTCGCTAAACGGTTCAGAAACTGCAAAAAAAAATTAATAAGGAGTGGCTAAAGTGAATATTTTTGGTATTTAACCGGATCACTTGGTTAAAACTGAACAATCTTGGTTCAGCCAAAAGCAAACTTCTTGGTTTGTTTTGAATGATTACTAACATTCCTGAACAAAATTACTTCTGTTTATAAATTAAAAAAAAAACCAAACAACTATGAACATCTAAATGTTTGTTTGATAAATATTTGTGATCACTGTGGAAAAACTCAGTAAAAATAACAAAAGATCCTGAGCCATTTAGGAAAATCCAGAGTAAATCCAGATGTCTTGATATTGAAAAAGGAGCCTCCAGGGGGCAGAAAGTGTATTTTTTGAGGTGGAACAGCTCTGTGGAACTCAATTCTATGCTTTCTGTTGAGCTGCAGTTTATCCTATGCAATTCTTTTCTAACATAAAGCCAAGAGATCTGATCAATGTTCAGCAAACAAGCAGCTTAGGCAGTGTCAGCATTCCCCATCTCCAAGAAATGTTACACTTCAGTGTCAGTGTGAATTATGGGTACTTCCAAAAAGGAACTACTTGGACCACTGCAAGGAGACCTGTCAGAGCAAGTTTCCCTCCTGTCAGGTGATCCTGCATTTTAAATAAATAAAGAAATAAAACAAAAACTAAATAAAAAAAACAACAACAAAAAAACCCCCTCAAGTATTTGCCATGAGACATTTGGAAATGCAAAGGAATGTGACTTTTCATCCCCACAAATTGGAAGAAATACAACACAGCATAGGCTGCTGATTGGCACTATGTAAGAACTGCCTCAGAGGGACCACTGTGCTCTGAAACAGGGATCTGGCAATCGGCAACGTTCCTGCCAGGAACACACGGCTAGAGCAGGGAAATCACCGAACCAAAGAGGAGTATTCTTTAATGACAGCCATGAATGTGCTCTGTCAAAAATCAAGGTATTTGTGTTGTTTCCAATGATGTCATTTTCTAAAATCTTTATACAGGTGGAATTTCTTGCAGTTTCACACGAGGACGTAACTCGTACGAAGTGGAAAGCATTGCCGTTGTGATAGTTTAAAGCGTTGGTGTGTGGAATGAAATCGACGCGCTGCCTCCGTGCTAGCTCTTCTCAGCAATACAGAACATTTCCACTTGATGGCACCAAATTTTATTTTTTTTAAACCTCAACTCAGTACAATTCTCTAACAGAAGAGATGCTGAATTCTGAGGATACAATAAAAAAAAAAAAAAGAAAAAAACTATGCTAGTTTTCTCAGTACTTTTATTCTCTGAAGAATATAGAGTTGTTTATAAAAATAAGGAAAAAAATGAATTTGTTATAGTGACTTTCTCTTTTCTATTTGACCATGACCATGGAGTCATCCGAATTGCTTGTTTTTTTCCACTGCTTGGAGAGTATCTTCTTTCAGTGAGGTAAAGTTTGTCTTATATTATTATTAGAAGAGTTAGCCTCCAAATAACCATGAATCATGCATTTTAAGATAAATTTGGGTTCTAGCTCTATCCTTGTAATTCACTGTGAGTTTGATTGTTGTGAAAATGAAGGGCACCCATACAGATCTTAGCAAAATAACAGGCACAGTTTTCAGGGCTGAGTACCAATTTTGATTCTTACACTGAATTACCTGTTACTTATTAGCAGTAATTACTAACTGGTAGTTTCCCAATAGTCTGAATTACTTTAGAAACAACTTTTTAACTGTGCTTGTATATTCCATTTGGGCAGTGAAAGTGTGAACAAGCAAAACTGAAATTTAAATATTTTTCCAGTTCTTGGAGATTTCACAAGCTTTGGACATTGGTCAGCATCATGTGCAACCAGATCACAATAGATTATGTGCCGAATAATATTAGATTACAGTACAGATCCATTTATTGTTTTTCATCTCCTCTCTCTGCAATTAGCTGGGTGAGGCAGGGCTGGGTCTGTGCAGCACCTGCCTGGGGGAGGGCAAATTATCAGGTTTGTGACTAAACTTCCCAGATACTACAGTGACACAAACCATGTAAAGACCCATCTGTTGAGGTTCTACAACTGCAGACCTGTTTTTTAGCCACATGTAATGAGATCCGTCACGTTTCCGTACTCAGAGCTGAAAATGCAGGGCGGCAATAGGGTTTGAAAGGATGAAGAATATAGTTCTGGACAGGGCAAAGACTGGGAAGCAAAGACGGGTCAAGCCTGAGTATGTCCTCATCCAAAACTAGGATAAGGTTAAAGGTTTTCAAGGTGAAATATAATACCAGAAGTCTTCTGCCACAGAACCTATTTGTGTCTGTGTCCTGCAGAAGCAGACTTTGCAATTGCACTTTCTGTTCATGTGCAGCAGACAAGCATTTAGGATGTGCTGTAATTATTGTGCAGGTGCAAATCAACCAATTAGTGTGTGCAAAGCTGGGCTGACAGTTCCCAAGTATGTCACATTTACTGTGTGTCTGTGACAGAACTGCTCTGTGAATGCACATCCACTGTGGCTTAGACGTTCAGATATGCAGTGCGATCATAGCAACTGTAACTTGCATTGCCAGGATGATAGATGTCCAAAAGTTACACTCTTACAGTAAAAAGGATGTCTTTGGAAAAGCCTAGATATAGGTTGCTTTCATCCAGAAATCCCCTTTTCCATCTGTCACTTGCTATCTTTTCCTGCTCTCAAGGTCCAAGCCCTTTTCAGTCATTCTAAGTTCTCCTTTACAGTACTTTTCTAATCTCTGATTTTCAAAGGATTATCCAATCCAATATGCTCATCTACCTGCAGTTCACAAATCCATTGCCAGCCTAACTGAATGTTCTTCAAAGGTATCTTTCAACTGCAATTTCCACAAGATTTCCCTCTCTTCTGTGAGAAAGTGAGCCATTTGAACAGTTCTGGTTCCCATCAGGAAGATTTTCATGCAATCTTATCTCCATTTGAGACCTACTCTTGAGGTCAAACCCCTCTCTCTGAGGATAGGAACATTTCAAGTAGCCAGGTTTCTTGGACCAGGAACTGAACTCAGTGTCTCTCACAGGCTATCATTCCACCTTTCCTCTTTAGAGGAACAGCATGGAAGAAAACCCAGTCCTACAAACATGTAAGGACAATATTATTCCTTGAAATTCAGTTATTGTTTTGAACAAGTGATTTATTATAATTTCTATCTAATAACATCATTCATTGCGAATATCAAAAAATGAAAAGGGGTTTTTGTTTTACTTTATGCTCTTCAGTCATTTTCCGCTACACGTTGCTGTCATTCAATTACTATGTGACATTTGCAGTGTTCCATTTTCTATTAGAAGCTGAAAAAAAATTGCTGAGGAAATCCAAGAGCCTGTGAAAAGAGCATGTGCCTCCTTTCTGGCACAGGAAAAATACAAAGAGCATCATGACTGGCCAGATCCTCATCAGAGATGAAAATAGCAGCTGGGAGCAATATTTGTCTTTTCCAAACACAGAGGAACAAAACTCCTGGCACTGTAGCATCTTCCCAAGCCACTTCAGCTTTCTAGAGTCCAGCCCAAAGCTGCTTCTCCCGGAGCAAAGATCCTGCCAAGGCACGTCAGCCCCAGTACACTCCACTGCTGCAGTTCCACCAAACTACAAGAGGTTTAATTAACAGATGCACTTCCCCCAGGACAGAGGTCTGACAGCCAAACTAATTTTTCATGGGCAAGTTAATCTCACTTAAACCCTTAATTTTCCCTATATAATAGAGGTCAGTCATGTTAGTCTTAACTCACAATTAGACCAGGAATTACTAATGCCACACGCAAAAAAACCAACTTCTTCTAATTAGTCTTTCCCCTCCCATATTCCAACAACTGCTTTTGCCTGAGTAATATCCTGACAACATACCCACGATTTAGCTCTCATGTTTTACAGCTATTTGCTGCTGTTCCACACAAATTCTGCATTTTCATTTTTAATGAAAATGTCATTAAGTCAGAAATAGAGTCATGGAGCAAAGAAAAAAGATGCATGCTAATGCCAAATAATTCTGTAAACATCCTACCCTTATACTTTTGCCTTCTGTTTTTTTCTATGTTTAATTAGGGTTGACTTCATGAAGTTGTTAGGAGATTGTTGCCTCTGTGCTTAAATTCTGCATGATGCTGGCTGTAAATTAGTGATCTGCTCCCTTTCTGTTAAAGGGCATTTCTGACATGATTTTTGTAAACAGATGCAAGTCTGGGTGCCACATTTAAGTTTTCAGACACATGTGTCTTCCATATTAATTACAGTAGAAGAGCTCAAGCATAATCCAGGACCCCCTATGTTTTACCTTTCCCATGTGGGAAGCAAGCTGACCCTCTCCAATGCTGGTGTAGAAGATGCCCAACACCTGGGCAGTAGGGACAAATGGGCAGTTTGGGCTCCAGGAAGAGATGAAACTCTGAGGTAACATGCAAATTGCTGTTTATTCATTGGTCTTTGACTGCTTCCCCCTAGAGTTCTCCATTGCTGTAAGCATTCTCACCAAGATGGTATAAACAGAAAAAAAAAATGAACTGGCCATGGCTGTTATACAGACTAGTGCCAGAAATGTAGTCTGCAAGGGCTTTAGAAAACATAAGCCATTGAAGAGAGGTGAACTAAGTGGAAGGAGTTAATGGTGTTAATCCGTGCGGGATCTGAAGCAGCTAAGTGGTCTGCAATCCAGGAAGCTGCTCATTTCCAAAGAGCATTGGGCAAAAAGACTGAGATATCAGCAGAGCAAGGGTCTCAAGTGGCAAGCTTGCTGAAGCAGAGAGGGAAAAAAATAGGTTGTTTATGCCATTTGAGTCTTATTGTTTTGTCAAGAAAAAGGCCCTTCATACAAAGAGTGTTTTCTATGAGAGAAATCAGGAACCTGTATATGCAGGTAGTGAGTGGGTAACCCAGCTCTGCCTATTAATATGAGATAGCTGTTCCACCAATAAATGTAACATTATGATGACAAAGATCACAGAAGGATGACACTCAAGAGAAATACAAAATAAATCAGTAACAGAGGACAACTTCATATTAGAAAAAAAAATCGTTAGAAAGCCAGAGCAAGCCATTCAGGAGAGCCGAGAAAAATATTACTTGGCATGAGTGACATACATGCTACACAATGGAAAGCTAGTACCAGGACATAATTACACACACAAAAAATATAGCAATGTGGCACCATACATTCCAGTTTAGGATCAGAGGCACGTATCCAAGACAAAGTTGTTAAGAGGTTTTTAGAAGATGTGGATTATATTGCAGAGAAATATGTAGAAGATATGTGCAAAGTTATGTCCCCACACAAACAGAAGAAACAGATCTTACAAGGCACATATCTGAAGAACATCACCAAAAATTTACTGTAGCAGTTCTGAAACCACCTTCCCTTTGGCTACTGTACAAACTGGAGTAAAGCATATGCAAATATTTAAATAAGTCCAGAAAAAAAAAAAAAAAAGATAGCATTTGAAATGGATACTGCAATGCAAATAAGCTACATCTCTTGAGAAAGAAGGTAGACAAAGTTTAGCCCATACCATGAGACTTACGTTTCGGCAAGTGTGTTTTAAGAGAATATACAATACAGAAGGCACAAAAAGAAAATACTAAGACCACCACCATAGATCTGGTTTTCCATGAAGGAGGAGGATGTGCCTACAGATGAAACACGTGAAGGCAAATAACTTTGCTAAATTTTGCTGAAACTTCTAGTGGCAAAGGACATCTTATGGTTGAAGAAATGAAAAAATAAAAAATATTGAGAACAGAGAGTACTATTGTTATTAAGAATAATAATTAGTCACGTAATTTCTGAAAGCTATCCATTTTCTGAAGAAAGCATAGTATGTGGGTCCAATTAGGTAACCAGCACATGTGGCCATGTGCCTGACAGGGAATGTGAGAGTTATTCAGCCAAGTTAGCATTGGGTGTGTACAACAATAGCATGTTCCTCAAACTGATTTTCACTGCTCCTTCTATATTCTGTTAATTAAAAAGGAAAGAAAAAATAAGTCAGATCTAAAGCATGGTTCATACACCGGTGTTAGAGGAGGTGAATCATGCTCTTGAAATGCTTATTTCTCTCTAAGTGATTCTAAGTGGAGTCTGGACAGATAGATCATTGATAGACAATTAGACTGGGGACATCTCCTATTAGGGAAAATTGATGTCAGACAAAGCACCAAAATTCCAAATAACTCTCTGCAGCTGCTGAACAGAATTCTTGAAAAAAAAATATATCAACAGGTATTTTGAAGTCTTTCATGTAACATTTGTATAATTTCATTTTTTTCCTTGGAATGTTTTCCCTTGCTGGGAGCAGTTTGACCCAGGCTGACACATGGAGTCAAGCTCAACACTTTTTTAATAGAATCAGTTACACTGAATGCTGGAAAACTTAGATACTGTGAGTATAAAAACTACATCCAACAGATTTCTAAATGTCACTTCAAACCTGTTTCACTACACCAGACAGCACCAATAAATAAGGTCCCATGTCTGGGTGGGCTGTATAGTTAAAGAAAATTTGGCATATTCTTAAATTTTGAAGATTTGAGTCCAGTCCTCCCTTCAGCGCCCTTCAGAATACACAGGAGCAGGCTGCTGGCTTGGACATGCAGGGTTGTGTTACCTGCAAGCATTTTCCCTTCTGATGCTGGAGGACTTTATGCAAGCTAAGTGGTCATGTGCAGAGATCACTGGCAGAACCAGGTATCCAGGCTGGGAGTTAAGACACGGGTACCTGGATTCCACAGGAATTCATAAAGCCACAAACACAAAATGAGCGCACAGTTGCAGGCTGGAATGAGAATACACAATTTCTTTCCCATGTGTGCATGAGGGAGATAGATGGCTGGAGAGAAGGAATTATGCAAATGGAAATTATGATAAAAACAAATTTCTAATCTTGGCCTTTCCCAAAAACCTCCCACTGAATTTCCACTGTTTGCTTTCAATTACCAGCTTTGGAAAACAATTGCTTAAATCTCTGCCCTTCACAGCTGAATCATTGAGCAAAGATTTAGTTCAATTGGATTTCACAGAGATGACAGGATCTGTCAGTGACTTTAACAGTGAAGATTGTCTCTTGTGTCTGGTTTTAAATGCCAAGTTTCTTTGTGCTTAGCTGCAGACTTAAACATGATCAGTATAATTCCAGTGCAAAAGCTGGAATGGACTTTTTCTTCTGAGCTGTTTCTTCAGAGCAGAAAGGGATCTGTTACATATTACAGAGTTTTATAGCCAGGACACAGGCTCCAGTCACCCACCTCCTCATCATGAGGAGCATGCTCCTCTTAATTAAAAGAGTATATCATTCAAGGTTATCTTGTTATGACCCACTTTTGTCTTTAATATGGACAAATATGAAATGATGGCATTAGCAGTCAGATTGGGATTTAAAAAGAAAATATCCCACAGTTTTTAATTCCATCTGTCTTCCTTGACAACAGGTTCCTTCACTGGTGGATGAAGGCTCAGGACAGAAAGAACCAATGACAAAACACATCAACTCATAGATACTGAACCCTTGGATCTTTCCCTATGGCAAATACCAGGAAAATACCCTAGCTTGAGAAAACAAAGAAACAAAGCAAATAGAGATAATAGTCCCTCAGAAGGATTCCATGGGAGCTCAGTCTTGACTGCACCTACCAGAAGGCCTAAATACAGAGAGATTTATCCTCAGAAAGCTCAACAAAGATCTGAGTTTGAACTCTAAGTCATCAAGTTGCATTTGAAACCTACTCTCTTAATAGATAAAAGCCTATAGAATATATCACAAGAAAATTAGCAATCCCTTTACACTGCCATTAGTGTTAACAGCTAATGAACTATGAAAGCAACAGAAAATTGGTTGGATTGGTCTGTGTTTTTTTCTGATTGATCCATTTAAATTTAACCTTAATTTGTTTAGATCTTCCTGAGAAGCTGCTGCTACTCTAAGCTACAACTGTTGCAATTAGCAACAGTCTCCCACTGTGATGCACGGTGTACGTCTGCTGCAAAATGACACTGCCCAGATATCCATTGAAGAGATCAGACTGCTCACTCAAAAAATGCAGAATTAACTATAACTATTTATACAACAGCACATTTTGAAACAGGCTATAGCATAGTATCATTTTGTCGGTGGAAAATATTGTATGCCTTCCATATCCTTTGTTGACACCCAAACAATTGTGCAGACATAACTGAGATCCTCAGATTTTTGGAATACACTCCATCTTCCTCTATGTCTTCAGAATGCTTATAAATGGGTGTTGACATAAAATCTTCACAAAGTTACTGGATACCAAAATGGATAATATTTCAGCATATTCATATTATTGTCTTTGAAAGACTCATATCTCATTCTGGTCTTACTGGAATTGGTGGCAAAATCTAAGTTCTAAGAAGCTCCTGACTAAGCTCTTAATAAAAATAAGTAATTTTAATTTAAAATTATACAGCACTTTTCATTGTTTTGATTGAGAAATGCACTAAAAAGTTTGTATCTAAATTGTATCTAAAGTTCTTCTGTTGCTCATAATGAGGAATTCATCTTTACTAGAAAAAGGAATCCTATGGCATATCACCAAATTTTTAAAAGTACTAACCAAGTCAAACTCTAGGATATTTGAGAACATCCAGATCACTCGGGATATGGGATTCCAGGACATCTCCCATGGAAATGAAAACTTACTGGTAATGAACTAAAGTACCATAAACCATATTTTGTTTTTTAGATTCCTGATAAGTAATTGCCTGGTAAAAATTGTCTTACCTGATCAGTTGGAGTCAAAGGAGATGCATTTTTCTTTTCACTTTAACTGTATTTTAATTCCACTCTTAGTAAAATAAAAAAAAATAAAAATCCTCACCCAAACTCTAGAGACCCTCAATGTGAAGTCAGCTCTTCAGGACAGTAGACAAGCAAGAGTTACAGTGCTTGAGATCAGTCATCATTTGAGTTGGAAGGGACCTTCAAAGATCATCTAGCCCATCCCCATCCCATGCTAAGCATCTTTAACTAGATCAGGCTGCCCAGAGCCTCATCAAGCCTGCCTTGAATGTCTCCAGGATTGGGGCCTCCACCCATGAAAGGTCTCTGAACTGCAGTTCTTCAATGTGAAAGGATCACACACCCTGCAAGTGCATCAGCCACCCAGAGCACATGTCAAATGACATACAATGTAGTTGATGCAGTCACATGGGATGATGGTTAATTCAGATCCCCAGAAAGAGGCAAGAGAGAAGGAATATGTCTGTGGTCAAAGCCACCAATTCATCTAGGTTTCAGCTTCAAACCTCATCCAGCCCTAAAATTCTCAAGTTTATCAGGAGACTGCTCCTAGCACTTCCTCTCCTCTTGGCTTCCCAGGTATAAGGCATGGACACGATGGCTCTTGAACATCTGAAGAGGTTGTTAGGTATCCAGGTGTCAAGAAGGTTGTCTGCACTCATTGCAAATGTTTCACAGCTAAAGCAAGAAGCAATTCCTTTTACATGACTTCATATGACCCAAAAAACTGTATGTGGGAAACATAGGGAGGTTTGTACAGTTAGAGCTGCTTGTTAAATACGCTTATTCTCCAGTGGTGTTATTTTTCAAGTACTATTTTCATTGGAAAGGTACAGATATCAAAAAGAAATTCCCATCCATGGAATTTTTGCCTTTTGTAAAAGCAAATAAAAGACAGGTTTCCTGATTTTATCAGAGTTGCCAAGTTCAAATGATTCCATAAATTCTAATTTATTTGAGGTATTTCTTAATGAGACAAGATTCCTATGAATTGAACTTTTTTTTGCTGAAGAATCCAGAACCAATCTCTTCCCTCAGCTGTGCTAGCTGCTGGAAACAGCAGCTGCTTAGATACAAACTGCAGCAGCTACAGCCCAGGTACTTGCTAGGCTGTGAAGACTTCAGGGTTGAGTACAGACACAACCATGGGCTCCAGAAAGGGTCACTCCAGCTTGCATTGACTTGTCCCTAAGGTTTCTTAAAATCCATCAGCTGCAAAAAGAGTTGCATGTGATAATTGACAATTGACAGAAGTCAGCTCATCAAGTGTAAAAAAGGTCCTTAATCTGCACAGCACAAGCTGGACCATACCTAAATCCAAGGGGAAAGTTGAAATGAGCAAGCCACACAGCATCTTACACAAGATCATTTTTCATCTCTCTTTTTTAAAATGAAACACTGTGCAGCCAGGCATGAAAGCACAGAGCAGAGGGAGATCACAGTAGTAGTTGTGAGGCAGTAGGACTGGGACTTCATCCCTGCTTCCACGGCTGCTTGGAAACATCATGTGCTCTCTCGGGTACTTGGCTCAAACAGCAGCTCTGTCACCTCTGAAAGTCTGGCCCAGGAGAGCAGGGGAAGAACAGTCCTGGCCTCTGACCCATCAGTGTTTTCATGGAACATACAAAGCCAGCAAGGAGGTGTGGAGAGTGCTTTCACCCAGGAAACTCCATGGCCTGAGAACCAGGATAATCTCCTTGGACACAGATGTTGGTATTTTGAACCAGTCCAACAAAATAGTGCACTACTGCTCATCCTGTGGCTATGTGGATAAGCAACTACCACCAAATTATTAGGCAGATTTGCTCACTAGCACCATTTTTCTGGGAATTTTTTCTTGTCCTTCCAGAAGTCACGACAGTGTCCTGGTTTGGACTAAAGGATGTTTTGGTAGCCTGATTGCTGCTAAAAGAACTGCAAGTCATGTGCGGTAGAAAATGTAGGCATTTATGTTTGTTTGCTTCCTGTTAAGGCACCCAAAATTTGGGCGTAAGCATTGCCCAGGGTGGAGAGGCTGATTTGACTCGTGCCTCAAGTATCATTGTTCTAAATGTAACTTCACTTAAAAGAAAAAAAATCCAGAAACTAAATTATTCATTCCTTGCAGTTTGCCAATCACTTGAATAAAAAAGAAAGAGAAGTTAATTATATCTAAACCTTGGGTAGGACTGTGGGATACTGTATAAGTTGGTGCTTCACTTTTCTTAAGAAATTAAATAAAAAATTCGAGAATTTGTCTTCACTGTGCAACAGGATGAAACCAAGGTCTTTCAAAAGCATTGCAGCTCCACCCTTAGTAATCAATTGTTCTTTTCTGATACTCATGTGATGAAAAATTACTTCCCAGAATCCAGAGCAGCAAACAGCTGGGGTACTGGGGAATGCTCCTGAGATGCTCACTGATCCACCAGTGCACACTCACAGCCCAGAAGGCCAACTGTATCCTGGGCTGCATCAGAAGAGCCATGAGCTGAGGTCAAGAGAGGTGATTCTGTCTCATTGCTTTCATGAGACCCCACCTGGAGTACTGCATCCAGCTCTGGAGCCCTCAGAACAAGAAGAACATGGACCTTCTGAAGAGGGTCCAGAGGAGGGCCACTGGGATGATCAGGAGTCTGGAGGACCTCTGCTGTGATGGTAGGCTGAGAACGTTGGGGCTGCTTACCTTGGAGGGAAAGCTGTGGGGACACCTCACAGTAGTGTGCCAGTACCCAAATGGGGCCTGAAAGAAAGCTGGGGAGGGAATGTTTGCCAGGGCATGTAGCCATAGGATGAGGGGCAGGGCAGGTTTAAATTAGACATCATGAAAAAGTTCTTCCCCATGAGAGTGGTGAGGCACTGGAACAGGTTCTCCAGAGAGGTGGCGTAGGCCCCATCCCTGCAGACATTCAAGGTCAGGCTTGATAAGGCTCTGAGCAACCTGTTCTAGTGCAAGATGTCCTGCTCACTGCAGGGGGTTGGACTGGATGAACTTTGGATGTCCCTTCCAGTTCTATGATTCTATGCCTGACATCCACATTTGAATGATTTCTATCTGCTTATGAGTTACTTAAGTATAGTTAAATCCTTTTTAATTCATCCACATCTTAAAAGGTGATTCTCTTACAAGGTATTGTTACCGAACACCTGCAATTGGGCCAATCTCATGCTGCAGATCTGGGACACAAGTCCAAACCCCAACTTTCTCTCTGATGCTGTGACTACCATTTAGGGGAAGAAAAGCAGTCCGAGGAAAGCAAGATCAAAATAGATGCCAAGACTCTAAAGCTTGGGACTGGCACTGCTGAAGTGCTTGGAAGAATGTGAAGCAAAAGAGGTATCTGAATGTCAGCATGACTTCCTCAGGCAAGAACCCAACCCAGCAGGCTCTTCCTTACCCTTAAGCTGGTTATCTCTGGTTTCAAGCAAATTCCTCCCAGTTCAGCAAGTTTTTACTATAATGTTTTATCAAAATCTTCTTGCAAACTTCTACAGAGAGTTATAAGTGCTAGTTTGTAAGAGAAATTTCTACGAAATTATTCAGAAAAAAAAATCTTCTTATAAAGTAGCACCTGGTGTAATTAGTATAGTAAGTTAAATAACTCACCAGTGATGTACTCCTTTGCTTGCATAAACTGAAGTAGCTCTTTGCCCACTGTCACTTCTGTTACAAGTTGGTCTAGTGTGCAATAACACTTAGCATCAGGAAGGATTTAGAACACTTTCTGGCTGCTTCTTTTGAGAAATGCAAGTTTTGCATTGCTGAGGACTCAATTGCCTGGTTTGGGGCAGATCCATTTTGGGGCTACTCAGCCTTTGCTCTAATTCTGATCCTTACGTAATTTAATATTTTCACAAAAAAAAAAAAAATTGCAACTGTACACTGCAATTCTAAAGGTATGTGGGGAGAATATACCTGGAGAACCAGCATTATCAGTAAGAACAGTAGAAACACTGTATGAGAGGGAGTCTCTGCTTCTGATGCCTTGCAAATCAAAACAGCCCATTACTTTATTGTGTGAAATCACAGTAATTACAGGTTGTCCATGAGAGCAATTATGAATTTGATTTGGTCTTTACCTAACTGTTCTAGCCAGTTCCACTGTAGTGCTTCAGACTGGTTCTTCCCATAAATTGAAAAACGTCATCTATATATATTTCACTGTATGTCTTGCAATTTCCTGTTTCATAGGATGCAAAAGCACTACTGGATGCAACTAAGCATTGGCCCTCAGCTTTTGCTATTCAGTTAAAGTAGTCCAGAGTGTTTTTTTAGGATGTATTCTTATTTATGGTATATAGATTAATGTAACTTGCTGGCAATCATAAAAGAAAAAAAGACTGTGTGATTTCAGCATTCCTTATAATAGTTTTTAATTATTTTTATTTAAAGTAAACCTATTGTTCCTTTAAAATACAGTAGGCTAAAAAAATAAGATTGCCATTTCTTCTGTAGTGAAGGGCAAATTATTATTTTTATGAATGTATTGTGGTTCAGATTTTTACTTCTTCAGAGGAGATTACTTTTGCTTTTACAGAAAAAAATATTCATCTGAATATCATCTGAGGTTTTTCATTATTGTTCTCTAGAAAGAAGGTTCTTATTCAAGATTATTTCTCTTAGATTTAAGTTAGGCAAGGCTTTCCATGCAGAGGCATAAACTCTTCAGATGTCTCATGATAATATCAAGAGGTTAACAGGTGTTTTAGAAATATTTTGAAAAGGTTTGTTATGTGTCATCAGTTGTATTTAATCCCTCTTAGCTTAAGTACTAGGAATCAAGGTTCCTCTTACGTGCTGTGCAAGTCAGCAATTGAATCTTATGGTTCCATCTCCAAAAAGAAACATTTAACCTACCTATGTAGCTGCAGATAAGCTGCTCACACTTATGTTTGCAAAGTATCGTGCTTTCATTTTCCCCAAATAAAAGCTATTATGTACTGATTTTTCATGGAATTATTTGGGAGAAAAAATTATAATCAGAGAATCAGCTTCTGTATGTGTTTTAATTGATTGGTAACTGAAGATGACTTTTTAGAAACTGCATAATAATGGTGGTGAAATAGTAGCCACCTCAAAGGTGAAAAGGAAGGTTTTGTGTTTCCACAGGCACGGTTATTGGATTTAGTAGAGTGCTTAATCAAGGATTTAATTACAACAGAGCAGCTGAAAGTGGAGCCATGAAATAATTTCCATGGGAGCTTCAAAGGAGGAATAAAGACAGACACTGCTCATACTTTGTAAAGCCACCAGAGGTTTTAAAGTGAGAGATTTTGCATTGCTTCAAGAGCCAGAGATTACTTAAGCAAAACGGCTTTCTACAAACCTGCCCAGGGCTATCAGTGAGTCCAGCTGGCTGCTGGGATATCACGGTTTGCAGCCCCTAAGCTGACCTAAAGTCACCCAGCCCCAGCCAGGAGAAGTGAGATACAGCATGGAGTGGAAAAGGAAACTGAAGCACAGAGCACTGCTTTTACAGGAACTGAACCTGCCACTGCTTTGTGGGAGATAGGGAATTGTTACTGCTACAGTAACCAGCAAGATAACACTCCGTTCTTCCTCTGCAAGGATGGTGTCTGAGCAAGCCCATAAGTGAACAGCTAATGGGAGGAAAGACTGACATAACCACGGAGCTATTATTCCACATTACTACGACAAAACAGCACATGCAAATGAAGTCCTTATTTCTTTACATGACAGTTAAGAGGGAAACAATGACTTTCCCATTCCAAGTATAGCACATGAGGTGCTGGGTAGGAACTTCTTTAAAAATTTCTGGCTTTCAAGCACCTTCCAATTAAACCTTTCTGGTACTAAGCTGAGGCTGACATTCCTTTGTTTCAGCTGGCTACAGGAGCTTGTGACCCTTTTACTCTCTCTATTTAAAAAATAAAGAAGAAAATTAAAACCACAATTCCTTCTCAAGTAAATATTGTCCAATAACCATTTTGGGTGCCTTAGAATAGGCTGGATTTCTATTGAACTAGCAGTGAACTAGAACATGCTATTTAAAAGCTTTGTGCTTAGACTATATATTGACACAAGTGAATTTTTTAGGTTGGTTATATTTTAAAAACAAAAGAATAAAAAGCCCTCAAAAGTCACACTCATTTTTTGCCTCTTTTTTCCCCCCTCCTTTATCCTTTTTCAAGAGGGGAAGGGGAATGGGTAGAAAGAAGGATCAGTCTGACCATCAATAAAGCAGCAATAAAGTGAAGCCATTTCTGCTTCAGCAAGAACTTTGAATCTGTTTTTGTGAGATGCTCTTGCTATATTTTATTTCTACACTGATGTGAGGCAGACCTGGAAACTCTCAGCAGTACCTTCATAATCTGTGGCATCTGAAGAAATTCAGTCTCATTTGAGAAACCCTGGGTGCAGAGGGCAACAACTCCTCTTTGACAAGGGCTCTTGGTTCTGGAGTCCCTTAGGCACCTGTCTTGTCTCCCTTTTCTTCAGTGCTTAAGTGAAGCTGTTGTGACTGATGGGGTTGGGCTAGTGTCATCAGGATACTAATCCTCGGAGCTGCAGCTCTATTTTAGGAGATCCAGATGTATCAAGACCTTCTCCTCCCAGCAACTACAAGGGACAGTGGAATGAAGCTGAACAGTTGTCATGCAGGATGCAGATAATATGGCAACGATGCTGACTGGTAAGCAGGAGCCAGAATATGTAACCTTTTCTTTAGCTACAGATGACTCCATTTCTTCTATCAAAATTATTTACAATTAAAAAAATAATAATCTTATGTGTGGTAAGGAGAGCTGCTAACAGCTCTAAAATTTGGATGTATATGAATTTACGGCTTTTGTCTCTTATGATGACTTCATCAGCTTTGAATTGCCTCTGACCGTTAATTTAACCTGAGATTAGTCTTGAAAGATGGGAAATGAAACGTAATGCTGCCCAGGACTTCTGAGACATGTATTAATCCCAGCCTTTGACACAAACATAGTTTTACACAGCAAAATAACAAATGAGCTATCCGTATTTCACTGTGAAGTCCCATATCTGCAGCACCTACTTCAAGAAATCTAGGAAGGAAAAACACGTATCCATGCTCATCACTGACTTACTCTACTTCACCTTGGATAAAAACAGGAGGGACTCATTTCCATTCATGCTCATGAGTTAGTTCCTTAGCAAAATAGCATTTTTTCTCAGAAAGACACAGAGCCACACAGATTATGCAGTGGCTGGAGATCCTTTACAGGATGGAAGGCAAATACAGTGATTATTTCACTAAGCTGCAAATAGTCTGCAGTCAAGCAACATCAGAGATTCTCTATCCCTCTCTAACTGGAATAAATGAACTGCTGCTGCCTGAGGAAGCCCAAGCCCTCATTTCTCCCAGCATTTGGAAAACAGTCTGGCAAAACTAAGTAAGGTAGAGAGTTACTAGGCATGTAGGTAACCAGGGCAGAGCCTTCTGTGATGTTCTCAGGCCTTATGTAGATTTTTTAATTGAAGCTGCTGTTAGACCAGAATATATTCTCCTTTCTTTTCATTATATGTTTACATTTATATCCCTTTTGGCATGATATGAAATACTTTTATGGCTGGTTGCAGTATCTTATATCATCATACCTGCTGAGCACTAAGAAAAGTAGGTTGGACTTCTGCTGCAATTTATTTAAGCAGAGGCTTGCAGAAATGGTACATCCACTTTATTCTAGTGGGAACCTGGGGACCTCTTACCTTTCCTAACATGTTGCTAAAGTTCACCTTTGGCAAGCAAGGAGAAGAATGAGTAGTGGACTGCAGTTGAAAGCTGAATGAGACCCTCTCCTGGCGTAGGAAGCCAAGCAGAGCCCATGAACTGGTCCTCAGGGGAAACGCAGCCTGTTTCTCCCTGTTCTCTGAAACACTCTCATCTCTGCCCCTTCCCATATGATTTGTCGGGGGTCATTTCAGCTGGTCAGCCACATCCTACTCCCTCTGACACTGGTCAGCCTGGAAAAGCCAGGGGGAGCATCCCCACCCTCTATTCCATTTCTCCAATGTCTCCCAAGCGCTGAAGTCTCTCTAACCCGATCTCCAGCCGGGCTCTGATTTGCCTGGGAACCAGGAGAGAAATGAAACTTTCTCTAGGGTCCCCCAGGCTTCTGTTGGGGTGCTGAGGGGTGGAAGGGATGGCTGAGCTGTAAGTTCTGCCTGTCACTTTCCAGTTGACCTTTCAAGAGGACTCCTTTGGTAATAACCAGATGTGGGAAAGGAACAGCAGTTGCTTCTCCTCTCAGCTGCCTTCAAAGGTGTACAGTGAGACAAGTGCCACTGGCTTAAACTTAAACAACTTAAACAACCTAAAGGCTGTTGGCCAGAGACCCTGGCCTCTGCCTCAGAGAGAAGCAGCACATCTCGGACGCTCCCTGCTCCGCCCCAGTAAAGGACCCATGGGGCTGTGGGAGAGGAAACGAAGAGGGTGTTGAGCGGGTACCCCTACTCTGCCCGAGAGGTAGCGCCCGCTTTTCAGGCCCGTTTCGACTACCCCAGCTGCCCTCCCCGTCCCCCGCGTCGCGACTCAGGCACCCACCGGCGAGCGGGGCTCCGTTTTTCAGGCTCGGCTTGGCAGAGTCTGCCAAGTAGCTAATAGCATAACAACCCTGCTTTGATCAATCCGAACTAATTACTCCTCTTAATTAAAGTCTTTAGAGGTTGTTTCAGTGTTTTGGCAAGGAAATGGGGGAGGTTTGCCGTTAGACAACGCCAGCGCCGCGCTCCCCGCCCGCTCGCCGCCCCCAGGGCTGCCCGCCCCCGCCGCCACAGATTTATTTCCACTAGTTCAACGAATTCTATTTTTTTTTTCTTTTTGTTTCCACGTGCAAGAATCAAACCGAAATGCAAATCCATACATTGTTAACCATCTCTGTCCATATAGATATAGATATTCGAGGAAGGGGGGAGAGAGAGAAAGGGAAACCAAGAAAGGGACGGAGAGGGGGATAACCAGCAGACAGCAGATGCAGGGAGGGATGGACACAATAGAAATATATATACATCGAAATAATTAAAGTGGTGCAGCGTTCCCGGCTCAGGTAATACAGATCCCAAATAAATACAGAAGAAATTGGTTTGGCGCTTTTTCTTTTAAAACCATCTCTCCACCTGAGATGCAACAACAATAGCCAAAAAAATAACAGTCTTTAAAAAAAAAAAAAAGAGGAAACAATCAGTCCCATAAACGTTAGTGGCGATATAGAGCATAATACACAAGAACCGCTTACGGGTGCATGCAAAAAGGCGAGCGGGGAGCTGCGGGAACCCCTCAGGTCTGAAGCGGCGGCGGGCCCTGCAGCAGCGGCCCCGGGGGGGGTGGCTGCTCGGGCCCCCCCAACTCTGTGGGCGGCCGGGGCAGTCCCAGAGCGCTGTCGTGCAACTTGCGGACGTGCTTCTTGAGGTCAAAGTTCCTGCAGAAGCCTTTGCCGCAGGTGGGGCAGGTGAAGGGCTTCTTGTCGTTGTGGGTGTGCATGTGGAAGGTCAGGTTGTATACCTGGTGGAAAGCCTTGTTGCAGATATTGCACTTGAACTGCTTCTCTCCGCTGTGAGTCAACTTGTGGTTCTTGTAATTGCCTGGGGAAGAAGGAGGGATGTACGATTGAGAACTGTGAAGAGGAGGAAAAACGATAGTCCCCAAACCCCGTCACATCCCTCCCCGCTTTAAGTGGAAGAGGCTGCCCATCTCTGAGAGAGCATCCTGATCTTCCTCTACTCCTTCCTTTCGGCGGCTCTTCCTTTGACAGGCTAGAAGGGAACTATCGAATAAACTCAAACCACACCGGCTTCAGAAATAAAACTTCTTGATTCCACTTTCCCAGCAATGTGTGAGGAAAAACTGCCCAAACTCCTGTTTTCGGGGGGAAAGAATGCGGAGAACTCGTTTTGCCGAAGGGCCCTGCGGGGGAACTGGTGCTGCGGCGGGAAGGGGCCCCCGCGTTCCCCCCGGAATGAGATCCCTGCCCCTCTCCTACGTGCGGTAGGAAATGTGCCGGAGCTAGCCGTACTTAAAACTAACCTGAATCTCTAATATCTGAATTTAAAACTAAAAATCAAATCCTTCCTTTCCCCCGTCCTCCCTGTCGCGAATTGTCCCGACGCTACACCCCGCCGGGGATAGGGGGTGGGGAGCCAGGGAAGGGATGGGATCGGTACCTTTCTGATGAAATCCTTTGCCACAGAATTCACAGACAAAAGGTTTGTAGCCGGCGTGTATCCGCGTGTGAGTGTTGAGGGTAGAGCTCCGGTTGAAGGCTTTGCCGCACTGGTTGCACTTGTGGGGCTTCTCCTGGTGGGAAACAAACGCCAAGTCCAGGCTCGTTGGGATAGTGCGGTGAGATGTGCGGTTTATGTGATGGGGTGTAGAGCTTGTGCGGTGATTTTCTGTGGTTTACTGATGGCGGCTTCCCATGGCCGGGAACAAGGCAGCCCTCGGTACCCCAAACGAAACCCCCCCTCCACGGCTGCGGCTCCGGCTCGGCCGCACCCCCGCACCTTGCCTCTGCCTCCGAGCAGCAGTCCCCAAAAGGACTTGGGGTCTCGGGGTGGGAAAGAGGGAAGGAAAGTGGGAATGAGGGATAGAAGCTCACCTGGGTGTGGATGATCTTGTGCCGGCAAAGTGTGCTCGCCTGTCTGAAGCCCTTCCCGCAGACTTTGCAGACAAAGGGTCTGGCTCCCGTGTGCACCGGCATATGGCGAGTTAAGTTATAATGTGCATTAAATACCTTGAGAGTGAAATCGGACAAAAAAAAAATTAATTGCTATTAGAAGTAGGGGACGCCGTCGTTTAAAAAACGAAGCGAGTGAACGACCGAGAGAGTACCCGGCGGGACAGACGGACGGGGGCGGAAGGCCGGGGGAGCGGGGGGCAAGGACTCTACTTGCCTTTCCACAAACTTCGCAGGTGAAAACTTTGGGCTTGCTGCTGGGGGAGCCGCGACCGAACTCCGAGCTCTTGTAGGTGATCTTCTCCGAGAGGAGCTGGGCACTCTCTTTCATATAGTGCTGGAGCTGAGCCTGTGACAAGTCCTTGAAGGCCATCCCCGCCGGGTACTTCTCCACGGCCGGCAGCACCAGCTTGTTCCTCTCAGCCAGGTAAGCCTTGGGCTGCGGGTGCAGGGGAGAGCTGAGGAAATAAGAAGCCACCGGGTGGATGTTGACACTGGAGGACGGGTGACAAGGGTTGTCGCCGCGGTTGAAATAGCACAAGGCTCCCATGGCGTGGAAGGAGGAGTGATTGACCACTCGGGGTCTTACCAGTTTGTACTGCTGTAAGGGCAGGGCATCGCGGGGGAAATCTCCTTTCAAGCTCAGGGCACAGTTCAAGAGATCGCCGCAGCTGAAGGACGGCGAGGAAGAGGAGTCTAAGTGAGCCTTCCTGGGTTCCGCTCCAGCCGCTGCCGCTTTGGGCAGGGGGTCGTACGCCACCGGGACAAAGGGGATCATGCAGGGGATGGAGGAGTTGAGGTGCAGCGGGTGCTTGGGGTCGCCTTTTGCCATGGAGCCGTGGAGCAGCTGCGGGACGGGGATGGAGCGAGGCTCTGGCGTCCGCGCCATGATGCGTTCAATGGAGAAGGCGAGGGGCTTAGGCGAGCTGATCATGTTGCTCCTGGCTGACAGGCTTTCTCTGGCCGGAGGAGTCGCTAGGATTTTGGTCGCCGTGTGGTGGCCACTATTGTCCATGGCTGGATTGCGTTTGTTCGCCCGCTTTGAGCTGCTTTGGTAGACGCCTCTTTTTTTTTTCTCTCTTTTTTTTTTTGATCTTTTTTCCCCCTCCTCTTCCCTCTCCTCTCTCTCTTTCACTCTCTCTGTCCCTTTTCTTGTCACTGATCTGCAAGGAGGGAGAGCAGCATCGCCGCCGCCACCATCCCCGCAGCCTCCGCCGGCGGAACCAGCCTTCTCAGTCCAGTGGACTCATGCCAGCCCATCACAGTTTACTTTGGCGCACCAGTGACTCGGGACAATCGCTACTTATTGCTATCAATAGAAAGTGTTGTGTCAATAACGCAGCCAAGATCTCGCCAATCGTTAACTTCCAAGAGGAGAAGGTAAACTAGATAATTGCTCAATTCGCTTCCAACAGTCAACAGGAAAAGTTTTCCCCCCCTCAGTAAGCGGCTACTTTTCATTGGCGCCCGCGCCTCCCCCGCCCAGGGAAGGAGGCGTCTCTACCTCCTCCGTGTCTCTCTTCTCTCTGCCTGCCTCCCTCCCTCTCTCTCTTCTCACCTCTCTCTTTTTATTATTATTATTATTATTATTTGCAATCTGCTTAACCAGGATTTAGAGGCCAAGCAAATCCGAGATCAATTTTCTTGTTTGGCTTTTAAGTGACATCATCTAAAATCATTGTCCAAGTGCTAAACAGGGATGTGAAACCAAATTCAAGGGCAAGCGCCGGGGTATTTGTCAGACGAGGTTGCTGCAGAAGAAGTGACTAGAGGGGAAGCTGTTCCCTTGCCACTTTCCAGCCTGAGCTCCTTTTGTGCGTGGGGGTGGGGAGGCGCGTGTATCTGAGGGAGGGAAGGAGATGGCCGTTCTCCGCTTTAAAGAACAAGGTCAGGCTGCGGTGAGCTTTTGGGAAACACAGTAAACAAGTGAGCGTGCAACTTGTGACGAGCAGACGGCGAAAGCAACGCGTGGGTTTGCGGAAGCCTCTGGGGCCAGATCCAACCAGTGCTCGTGGCCAAAAGTGTGACTCAAAACCTGGGGTAAAGAAGGAGAAAGAGGTAGGAAAAGGGAACGCTTTTCAAATCAGAAGCACATTACATATATATATATATACAATGTAACCCGCATACATACATGGCGTAGCTTCTCCGTCCGGAAACAACTACACGCGTAATACAAACACCGAAAATTTGTACTCGATATGGATAAACGAATATACACAGCACATACGCTGTTTATAGGTGTATGTGCACCTCAGCAGATGTGCTCCCCATGTATTCCAGCGAAGCTTGGTTGGCCCTGTTTAGCTCCGACACTCCGCAGCAGGAAGGCGCGGAGAGGAGAGGGACTTTCTGTACATCCCCCTCCACTGTCCCATCACTACCCGCAGGCAACGGCTCCGAAGAAAACTTTCATTCTTTCCGCCGCCTTGAGGTTCTCTCGGCTGGTGAATCAGAGCCCGCTCTCCCCTAGCCCCGAGAGCCGGCAGGGCTCCGCAGGGCAAAACCCGTCCGAATCCCTCGACGGAGGAGCCCACGGGACGGCCTCCGCTGCTGCGGCCAGGCACTGTCCTTCTCTGGGGCATTGAGAGGGAGGAAGGGGGTCCTGGGTTTTGCTAGTGGGGAGAAGCATCCAGTAAGGAGGGGAAGCCCCGCTATTGAGGACCAGGGGGACGACTCTGTCCTGCGCCCAGGACAACCTGTTTGCGGGGAAGCACGAGCAGGCAGGAAGGCAAGGATGAAGGGATGAATGGAAGGAAACATTCTTTTCCCTCGCGCTGTGACAGGGGCGATGCTTCCCCGGGTGACCACGGCCCCGATGAGGAGGACGAGGTAAAGGCTGTTGCACGACAGTACCTCGGCTGCCGGGAGGTGCCCTGGAAGCACCGAGAAGACGAGAAGACGGAGAAACAGATGCTGCCCCGTCCCCGGGACAGTCGTAAGAAGTCGGGTGGGGCCCGCGCATTCCTCTCCGCAGGGCGTGTGCCCCGGCGACCCCCGTGTCCGCCTCGTCTCCTCGGTGCCTCTGCGCACCAGGATAGATACAGTGGCGAGGACAAGCGCGGAGCGGAGGAAGGGACCGAGTTGTGCCAGGAGGCTCCTCTCCACTTCATCCCGGATCCCTTTTCTCTCTCGGTCGGGCTGGGGGTCGCTCCCCCTCGCCCGACCCCCGGCAGATGGTCGCGGCGTTACAACTGCAATTGCCTCCTCGGATGGTGTTGCCGCAGCCACGTCTTACCCGGTGCTGTGCGACCGGCGCGGCCAGTCCCTGCTCGGCTGGTGTCACCCACCCAGGTTGAGGACCCACGGGAAGCCGGGGAGGTCGGAGCCGTCTTCCCCGGCTCCGTGCGGGGCAACTGCCCGCTTCTCTGGGGGGTCGGCGCGTCTCGCTTGTTCCCTGCCTGTCGGAGGAGTTTCCTCCTTCTGAGCAATTTACATTTAATTCAATCTTGGCAAATTTCCCCTTGATTGGTGCTGAAGAAGGGAATTATTGTTGAGTAGGTTTTAGAGGCTACAAATCCCATATACTTAATATGTTAACAGCTTGCTCTTAACTGGTCTTTTTGGGATTGACTTTTTGACATGTGCTTGAAAGTAAAATATGTAGTGTCATTTGAGCAGGGTAAATATCCCAAAGCAGCAATTACAACCCTGCCATGACAATTACACTGCCCTCCTTGATTCGGAGATACACTCGGAGAAGCGGCAGCTTCTTTTATAATTTAATTATTCGTTATTTCTCTATGGATATGCCGTAGTTTCTTTCCCTGCCGCACACTTATATTCGCACTTAATAATTAAATAGCCCTATAAAGCCATATTTCAATATTTTATTTTTTTTCCTTATTTTGGGAAATTATTTTCTTCCGTCTCGGAGTTGGAATCTTGCTAGTGTTGGAGTTGCCCGCAATATAAGCAGACTTATAACGCCCATATTCTTATTATTTTCTTTGTCCTGTTAGGACTTCATTTTGCTTTGCAGTCGGACTTAATCTTTTTATCAATACTATGCATCTGCCGAACTGCAACTACCCCACAGTCTTGCTGGTGCAGGGAGGTGCTGTGTTATTTATTTGGATTTTAAATTTTTGTGGTTTTTTTCCCCGAGGCAGGGCGATTTACAGGCTCTGAAGGTGGCAAAAAGTAACCTCTTGGCCTGTTTCTTTTTTCAGGGCTGGCTGCAGGACCAGCCCCCTGTGCCCAGGTCCAGACCTCTCTCTCCGGGCTAGCGGCAGAAGTGGCCAGCGGGGACAGGAGCAGGCCAGCCTTCCTCCCAGAGTTAGCGACCATCGGAGGAATTAAGGGCAAAAGTTTTTTGCCTGGAGTTGATTTCGTGTTTTGCCCGGGATTGCTGCTGTTCTCTTTTTCCCTGTAATCGGTTTTGTGTTTCATTCGTTCCTAAGCTATGTTCTTGATATTGCTCACTTGCGTTATTATCATAACGTATCTCTCCGTGCACTCAAAATCCCAGCCACCAGTGAATTCATCTCCTCCTCAGGATTACTCCAATCCGATCCTAGAGGCGATTAGAGTGAGGTAAAATACCCCCTAAAGCCTAATCTTTAATTTCGTCCTCCTTAATAAAATGAATAATTCCATTGCATTTTTAAGTAAAAAATGAATTGAAAAGATAATAACTCTGCTAACCTTCTGTTTGGTGTATTAATCTTTTCCTGGAAGTGTTTTACCATCCCGCCCGCGCAGGGCTCCCACCGTGGGCTCCGAGTAGGCTCCCCATGGCAGGACAGACACGGAGCGGCTGGGCTTCTGGGCGGTCTGTCCGGGAGAGTGGAACGGGGAGGGACTCGGGAGGTTACAGAAAACACTTCTGGTCTCGGCACCGGCGGTCAGAGCCCGATGACTGTAATTATTATAATAATAATCAAGCTGCCATCATCGAGGTTCGTTGCTACAGCCGGGCGTTTGTTTTCACGAAATCCCCATCCTCGCCGCCGGCTTTGTGAAAGGGCGATTTACCCACGACACGGGACCGAAGTTCCCTCGGCTCCTCCGCCGCCCGATCCCGCGGCTCAAGGCGCCCACCTCGGCTCCTTCAAACTCTGAAGCAGTACACGGGCTAGCTGATAGTGCCCACTTGGGACTTGTTTGTTTGACGTCTTTTGAAGGGAAATCGAAATACGAACTGCTAAAAATAGTTAAAGCGGGGCAGAACCGGCCTCGAGCTACTACGATAGTGGCCAAGAGGGACATCCAACGCTACCGTCCTTTTCGGTGGGAACTCTGCTGCCGCTGCCCGGACAGGTGCAGGGGGCTGGGGTACCGGGCTACTTGTCCCTTTCAGATCCTACGAGGCGAGGGCGGCAGCGGCCAGCAGCAGCGGGCGTCACGGTGCTTTAGGAGCGCGAGCAAAGGCGATTTTGTTTAGTCGGATTGGTTTAAGTTGGGCACTTTTTCCACTGAGTTTTTCCATGTGGAGAAAATTACAATGCATATATATGTGTGTGCATATACCTTCTGAGGCCATGTGTAGTCTCCATATACGGTGAGTGCCTGTTGGTATTTATCCCTCTCTATCAGTTTCACTGAAAGGGAAAGAAAAAAGTATTGCTATTTTTGGCTGGTCCAATCACAAAAGAATATTAATAAGCAAAAATGAGTTGCCACCGACCCGCCAAACAAAAGTGTTCCTGGAGGTGAAACAAAGTTTGTCAGTACAGTACGACTCGCACAGACCCGTCTAAATCGAAATTCAAACGGGTGCAAATTAAGTCTTTTCACGTACAAAGCCTTTAATCAGGTATAATCGAAATTACAAGTGACCCTCTAAAGCGGCACTCTCGCCCCTCCTGAGCCCCCCCGTCACTCAGGCGAGCGGTTTGTGTGAGTGTGCCAGCTCCGGGCGGCGGCAATCACGGCTAATCTAATCAGCCCGCGCGGGGGGGGCCCCGCCGGTGTCATCAGCTTCGAAGGGCCCTTGGTGAAAGTGGCTGGGAGGGGCCAGCGGCAGCCGCAGCCGTGAGTGACACCTTCCCATTTGTTCCTTTCCCAGTTCAACAAATGTTTAGCCCCGTCGCCGCTAAATGAACGCCACTTTGGCTCGGGGAAGCCATTTATTTATTTATTTGTTTTAAGATTCCTGAACAGGATCAGGAGCAATTAACTTGGTTTTGTTCCTATTTTCTCACTGTGCGTTGGGAGCTAACCTGGGGGCACGGCGAAGGAGACGGCTGGACTGCATGGATGCTGCACTCTCGGCGTCGGAGAAAAGGTGGCGGCCATCAACAGGCTGCTCACCATGGAGCCGGGACGAGACCCCGCTCTCCTCTGGCAGGCTCCTTTTCGGCGGAAGGGAGAAGCCAAGTGAAAAACACGAAAATACGGGCAAAAGCAGGAACAGTGTCCCTCTGCGGCCGCTGCAGAAAGGCGAGTGGCGAGGACTTCTCGTCGCCCTTGGCTGCTCGCCCGATACCCCCGACCTTATACGGACACGGGAGACAACAGAGCAGCCCGTGGGGTGGGAAAGTACTGCCCCAAAGCTCGAAAACTTTGTGATTTAATTGGTTGGTGTTTTGTTGGACTGGTACGTTTTGTTTGGTTAGTTTTAATTTTGGTTTAGTCTGTATTAGGACAAAACGCCGCTGGGCAGCCCTGGACGGACGGGGTGTCTCTGCGGGTCCCACAGGGGTCTCAGTTTCACCAGTTTCTGTCCCTTTCGCACAAACGATCCTAGCTCCCACTGCAGCAGACCCTTCTGCTGGTGCTGCTCCGCGCTCCCTGGCTGTTGCTCAAACGCTTGATTCAAAATTCCTTCAGAGGGTACATAGAAGCACAGAAGGTCACCCCCGGACGGATCCCTCTCTTCAAATTTCTCACCTCCCCCCTCCGACAACGCGTTCCTCGTTGAGCCGTTCTTTCTGCCCATGCAGAGATGCCTCCTCATCCCGGGTTGGCGCCCCTTGACATCCCTGGAGGAACTCACCCGCTCCAAGTCAGGGGCCTGAGCCGTGATCTTCCCCCCGCCCCCCGCGAAGGACGTACTGAGTTGGTGCTGTGTCCCAAGGCCAACGAGCGAGGCCACCCGGTGCCCCCTCACGAATTACGCTCGAGCCCTCGCTATAGCGTTCCTGAGGGGGAGGGGGTCACAGCTCTTTGCTTGGTTACGGATGTAAAATGTGGGGGAAGCGGAGTGGGAAGGTATTACAAGCAGGAGTTTGACCGGCGGGGAGAAGGCTCTCCAAACCATTTTCTGTCGCCTCCTTGTCTGGGGAAGCAGTGGCCGAGAGGAGCGAGCTCTTGTCCTCGGGAGCCCCCTGTCCCGATGAGGAGGCCGTGCCTTTTTCTAGTTGGGTTTCAACAGCTTCTTCTATGCAACAAAGCTGTAAGGGAGTGTGTGTGCGTGTGTGCAAAGCCAGGACGGTACAGCAAGGAAGGGACGGTCCCCTCTCCCCCACGGACACCCACCAACAGCAGCGTGCAGTGCGGAGGGATTTAAATGCTCAAATTAAAAGGTTGAAGGCGGCCCTTGCCTCCTTGCCGGCGGGGTTTTGCCTCCGGTGCTGGGCTCCCGAGCTGTCACACGAATACTCACTGGCCTTTTCAAGCTCGGCCTCAGCTCATGGGTTCACAAACCCAGTTACTATGAAAATATGTGGATTAATAAGGAATAGGATGACCTTAGGAGTGCTGTCATTTCTGTACCTGCCTTCCCTTGACAGCTGCTGTGTTGCCTTGCTAAGAATAACTTCGCAGATACTTTGTGTCTGAGTTATGTTTCTGAAATCACAGGCATCTTGTAACTTCTTCAAGGTTTCATCATCTTTGTTTGATTTGACTTGGTTTTTTTTACCATTTCCTTACTTATCTCAATCTTACTGACAGACAAGTCCTGCAAGTCCTGCAAGCAGATGAAATTCTATAGCGGACTGCTTGACATATGGGCTGTGTATCATGCCTCATGAAATGTGAGTAACTCAGACCTACTTCAATCTTGGTTAAAGATAATGTAATGGCATAGAAAGGGATGATTGCTCCTTAAGGGGCAGAGTGCTTAGGGAGAGTCCACCACCAGCCAGGCCTGGTCCCACCACCCTCAACCAGGGAACAGAGGGAGAGGTGGTAATAACCAAGTTTAGATCACCAATATGTTTGTGAACATTAGGCAAGTTTGAAGTCACTCCATGGGTCAGGTCTGGATCAACATGAGCTGGAAACCCACACTCCCACTCTGCTGCAGAGTCTGGCAGACCTGGACTGAGCTGAGATGGAGTCCCTGGACAGAGGCTGTGGGTGGGGGTCCCAGGTGATGCCTGTTAGGATCATGACGGCCTGAGTCCTCTTGAGACCCACTCCATAATTGTCTGAATCCACCCAGGCAGTGATTAGCCTTACCAGGAAACCCTTCTCCAAGTGGAGACAACTTGGGACAGAAGAGAAGCCCACAGGGCAGATGAGTCAAACTGGTGTGTTTCCCACAAGGATTTTGGCTGGCAGAGATTGGCAGATGTATTATTGCCAGGTCAGTCTCTGCTGAAGGAGTGTTCACATCTGTCACCTCCTGCGCTGTGGTGATGACAGCTACTTCTGTCTAAGTGTTTCTTGACCCCACTCGAGGCCTTCACACAGTTAGTGACTTGCTGGACAGTGTCCAGATCTGGTAACACTTCCAACCCTTATGGTATCTTAGAATCTTAAAAATTTTCCAATTTATAATTCTCAGGAGAGCCCGGCTTGGTGCTGGCACACCCCTGCACCAGGTGGCCTTAGAAGGCAATGCAGAGACACCATGATGACACCTGCCCTGATTACAGTCACCTTCCCTACAAGCATCTCCACAGGGTGTCAGAGAGGTAAAGCTGGGAGCAGAGGAAAACTCTCTCTGAGCCTGATGGGCATGGACCTTTCTCTGCCTTACGCTTTTGAGAGGAGCTGGATGCTACATTGGCGTGGCTTCCTCTTTCTGCCTCCATTTGTCACAGCCAGACTGGGCTGAAGCTGAGGCTGCAGCTCCTGGTTTGGTGGGCTACTCTCTACCGAGCCTGGGGTTCACAGCCCTACCTGGCCATGTTTATTATACCCTTGGTGCCCGTGTCCCAGCCCTCCTTGGGGATCTCTGGGTGAGCACCCAGGCACAGCACCAAGAGCTGAGAAGAATGGACATCTCCACCAGCCCTGTTTCTCCCTTTTTGCTCAATTCAACTCAACTCCCATACAGAACAGGAGGCAGGTAGGGCCTATAAACCTTAAGGGCCACTTAGGGTTCATACCTGGACAAGTCAAGAAGAAGTGTAACTTGACCATCTCTGTTTGGCCTTGGAAGTGTGCTGGAAAAATGTTCCTCACAGCTCTCATTCATAATTACTGCCGCCCTGAGTGCCTCTAGACCCCTAAAGACCTGTGCTCTGGTTTTGCAGAGAAACTCTTCACCAGCCTCATGAATCCTCACCAGGCCATCAGCAAAGCCCTGCCAGTAGAACACCATGGCTCAGTGAGGACCCCAGCAACCTTCTTTTTTTCTTTGGGCCTCTTCTGTGTTCTTGCTGATTTTTACACAAACTCAGGCATTAGTGATATTCTTATAGAAAAACTCACAAACCTGCCCTTTTAGTAACTTGTATGAAGTTTGAATGGTGAAAATTTGAGTATTTTGTGGCTTATATTGAGGACACAGGAAAACAGGCAGTGAGAACCACCAGTGAGGGGGTTTTGTTTGCTCGTTTATAAATGGCTCATGTCCTTGGGATTTGTGCACTATAAAATAAATACATACAATATATAAAACTATACAAACTACAGATAATAATCTTTCAAAAAACATGCTCTTGTGAGGAATCACACAACAATCCAAAGGGTTTGAAATACTGAAAACATCTTTTAATCATAGAATTCTATACAAATGCGGGTAGATACAGAAGTAGTCACAACAAAATGGGTTCTTATTGCCTGAAATTTTTCACAGAAATGGAAACATTGATGGCAAGCTTACTGACATCCAACATGAGGAGATATCTTTAAACTTGCAAATGAATAGACACAACAGCACTCCTAAGTAGTCTGCAGGTGTTTTGACTGTCCTTGAAATCCTACTACTTATATACCAACCTCAAAATACACAGAACCAAGGTTAAATTTTTTAATGCACATCACATAATAACGTTAAATTAAGCACAAAAAAAAAGAAATAAAGTGTACATTTGAAAATACAGTATTTTTTTACCTAGGGCACTGACTTATTCCAAGAATGACTTCCTGTATAGTTGGGTTTTGAGTGAGGCACACATTTTATTCTCTGCACAGGACATCAATACTTGATGGTGATCTAAGAACAAATGGGTAATGAACGAAAAGGAAAGAAACATAACCACAAGTGGAACTCAAACTCCATGCCAGTGTTCTTGCAGCCCTAAGCAAAGCTATACATTAAAATATGCTACAACCATTGTTCTCAAAAAGTCCTTGGCACTTTTCCTCTGATAATCTTGCTTTCAGTTTTTCTTTTTTTAAAAATGGAGCAAATTACATTTCTGCACCTATATCATAAGGCAAAACTATAAATGCAACTACAAGGACAAGTTACCAAAAAACCCTCAAGCCCAAGATAATCCACATCCTCAGACCATTGCCCCTGAACTCCAAATGTTCAATGAGACAGTATCATCCTTCCTCCTCGTCACTGTCTTTCATAGTGATGCCTTGAAGTCCTCCAGCATCCGTGACTGAGACTGTGGCCTCTTCCATGGTCAGGCGGCTGTGAACTGTGTCATAGGTTTTACTGTTCAGTGTTCCCTCCAGCACCCCTTGCAGCCTGAAGTCTCGGTAGGTTTTCTGCAGCAAAAAATAAAACACCCTGAATTGAACTCCAGCAAGTCTGAGCAGTCTTCCACCACACATTGGCCATTTCTAGTATGCCACGGACCAGCTTCACTCCTTCCCAGTCACGGAACTACCATCTAGAGTTTGCTGAAGATTTTGTGGGCTTCATGAGATTTCTATAAACTCTGCAAAGTCTAGAAACTGCAGTTCTATGGTCATTCCTTTAAGAGCCTGTGTTTTGTACAACAGAGAAACCCACAGAGAATTTTTCTAATGGCACACAGAAATAAGAATTTTGTTACAGGCAGTAATTTAATTGGAAATGTAAATAGCTCCCCATAATAAGATTTTATTTGCACTTATTTTTACATTTATATGCCAAATGTGGATAAATAAAGTACATTTTAGATTATGAACTATCTTTTATTATGTAAATATTTCTTAGGTTGCTGCTTGCTTCATTTTATTGACATTCTGAGTCATCTTCATTTTGACTCCTATCTGCATATTTCTTTTTTTTTTTGTTTTCACTAGAGAATATTTTCTTTCCCCTTTCTTTCATCCTAGGAACCAGCAGGTATGGCTTTTTTCTTTGATTTTCTATGAAGTAAAAATTCTATGTGGAACTGTTTTATTCACTGATGCCATGTTCAAATGAGCATATGGTAAATAACCTACTCCTTCTACCTTATTTTTAAGTTATAACACATCCTGAAATTATCCTAAAAAGCTTAAGGAGAAGCTGATTTAGCTATTTTCCTATTTTGTGTACTCTATTACGAATGTTTATAAAGAGGCTACAGGACAAAGAAAAAGGAAAATAATTAAGGGTTGTCAGGCACATTCCTCCACAAGAATTGTCTGCACAATCCTCAGAAAAAGAGAGAAGAGCTGATCTTGTTTTCTGCAACACATCAGAGAACTGGAAGAGACACTTCTCCGAAAAGGAAACATTCAGCTGGGAGAATATTTTCTGCTACTATCTATGATGATTATTTAAACCTTGTCTGAATCACTGCAACTGAGAATTATTTGACTTTCATAGGTCAGCTTCAGAGTCAATGGATGCAGCTTATGTTTTGCTCACACACTCCTATGAGTACCCTGCCTGGTCTTTTTCAAGTGTCACTACTGCATTCCCTTTTTGTAATACTGTGCATTCAGTTTCCTTTCATGCTTTTAACAGGTCCTGTGGCAATTTCTTTTAGACTTACATGGCATTCCTCCCATTCTCAGACCAGCAATCTGGGGTTCCGTTGTTGCTCTTCTCTTGACATACTTTTGCAGGATAATAATGTTGACTTTCAAGCTTAATTTTTCATTTCTCCCTAACTTTCCTCCTGGTCCTTAACCCTTTTTTAGTCATGTCCCTCTGCACATGCCTTAGACACCTAATGATGTCTTTATGTCATCATTCCTCAGTCCTGGTTTTAGCAGGAACAGGAAATGTTTTATTTTTCTGGTTGTTCTTAGTAACACCACTATGAATAATTTATTTCTTATTCAAACCCCACACCTTAAAAATTATCTCCTATTACATCATGTTGAATATTTACAAGACATGACAGAGGCAACACAGTCCAAAAGCAATCAGCAGAGCCCCTTCATTCACTCTAGAATTTGGAGGAATGGTGCCTCCCCTCATGACTCTCCCCAGCTGGGCTTTGGCAGTGAAATCTTCTTAAGATACTTGAACCATTCTTTCTTATTTTCCAGTAGTCTCATTTTGTATGAGTTCCTGTTTTCCCAGTTCTGCCATCTTCACCCACCAAAATACAGGTGAACAAGGTTTTCTCCCTTCCAACATGTTGACCAGTACCTTTATGACTGACATCATAATCTTCAATCTTTCTCCACAGAATGGGATAACAAACTTGGAATTGATGTGCAAAGCAAACTATGGGTATGGACACAGAACATCTACCACCATCACCAAAGTGTTCCCTTCACCACTGGGAGCCGACTTCTTTTGCACAAGGCTCACCTGTAATCCTTGCAGCATGTGGACAGCTGATTGACAATGCTACTCATTTACCTGAACTACAATTTCATAGAAGTGCCTTCTGTTAATCTTCTGGGTGATACTTAACTGGTGTAATTTAGTCTGCCCACTTTTAGATTTCACTGGGCACAATTTTTTGATCCTATAACACTTTTTTCCCCCCAGAGGATGATTATCTTCACTTGAGAAGAACTTCAAACTTTTCACAAGAGCCATTCATTTCAGTCACAAAGAGCAAACTGCTTCTACTGTTTTGGCATGTAATATAATGAAAAGCCAATTTCTGCCTCTATAGAAATCAGCTTAAGTCAGAAATAGTGAAGTTAAGCTTCAGGAATCAGTATTATGACTCTTTTCTCACATCTCTCTCTTTTTTTCCCTTTTGAAAAGTTGCACTTCTAGTATCCATAAGTCAAAATCCTCCAGACTTCACAGACTTGCATGAGCTTTATGAAAAAATATTTGAAGAAATCCAAGTCAGCACTAACAATACTTCTTATTCCACATTTATACAGATAACACAAATGTTCAAAGTTAAACAAGAGAGAATTAAAAGGAATAAAATCGAAACTGGTTTTTTGTCTCTTGCCTGAGGGTATAAACTGAGATGTGAAAGGGAGCTAGAAGGAAATTTTCTGTCATGGTAGCTTAACCCATAACTGCCTTTTTCAAGGTATTTTACACTTTGCTCAGAAGCATTTGACATTGACCAGTGTAAATGACTGAAGACTGGACTGGAGGGATTGGTTTTCTAATGATACTTATCCCAGAGAATGAAAGATTGGAAAATGCTATTTAATGTTTTGAAAACTGTTTTCCAACTGAACTTAGTAATTACTTGTACATAAGAAATTGAAAATAGTTACTTTTTAGGAGAGAGGGGGGAAAATGAGAAAAAAATGCTACTGTGATTAATAAGGTTGAGCAAAAAAAAATCAGTAATATGACAAACAACAATTTATGAAGAATATCATGCAACATTGCCGTACGGATAACAATAATCTCTTAATATTCCTCAGAACAATTATAATTGTCAGTGAGTCCAGAATGGACAATTATTAGTGCACATGTAATTAACATTTGAGTTTTCAATAAATGGTTTTCTTCTCAGATTTGCAACTACTGTGAAAAAAAGAAACCCCAGCCCAAATGTACAGAAGTTCCAAACTTTACTCAACATTTTTAAAGTTCTAGAGATTTATCAACATCAATACTTTGTCACGTTTCTCTCTTTCCTATGCAGTCTAACTCAAATGTATTTTACTTACCTTCACTATCTTGATGAGGGTCTTCAGCTGGTAGATGTGAAGCTGAAGGTCTAATCTATCAGCCAGCCACATGCATATGACTTTCATGGAGCTGCTGTACCATTGCTGAAAAGAAGCATAAAAAAACCCAAACAACCCTGCAGCATTCATTTAACAGATTTGGTAATGAGAGGTAATGAAACACTTTGAAATAATCACAGATCAGCACTTGAACTCAACAACGATATAATTTCCTGTTAAGAGAATCGCATGGGTCAGCAGGAAATCAAATAACTTGACCTAGACTGTTCTTTACATGAATTAGTGACTGCCATTTTATCTTTCATCTACAACATTTTCAAGCAAAACAGCGTTATGCACTTTGCTATCTGTCAGTAAGAATGGGTATTAAATACACAATCGCAGGAGAGAATTGACATAGGGAAAGCAAGGGGAAAAATGCAGGTAGGATATCCTGAGAGGAGTGACTTTGCAATACCTTTATTTTCCAATCCAAACGGGCAAAAAGCATAAAAAAATTAATATGGAATCTCTCTTGCTTTTTTGCTTTTAATTTTGTGTCACCTCTTTATTAAGTAAAAGAAAATTCAGAAATCCATGGAAACGGTATTTAAGTATGATCGAAACAACACACCAGCCCCCCCAGTATAAACATGTTAAGGTTTTGTTTTACGTTAATTGCTAATTATAATTATAGTCTTCCTTATTTTCCTTTTGTGTCTTAGGCATGGGTATGTTTACACTCAAAGTTTCACAAATGGATGGGATAAGAATGAGCTCTCTGCTGCTGATGTCTATGTCACCGTAAAAAAATGCTCAGATCCAAATAGCTGCTATAATAGTTCTTTCACATTAACTGGATTAAAAGAGATTTTACTAAACATAGTTATCACAGTTTTCCTTCCCCACCTTTAAAATATCAACCAGCTGTTATTTAGTCAAACTGTAAAAAGGAAGGGATTTTAAAAATTCTAGCAGTGAAAGATTAAGAGAGTTTGTGTTGTTGCTGTCTCTTGTCTCTTTTACATTAGAAAAATTCTTTTCTAATGTAATTTCCCGTATCTTTACAAAATAAAGGGATATACAAAGAGAGGAAGAATAGTGCATATCTGAAAATGCAGTGTCTTAGGCAAGGCACACATCGAGAATTAATTCAAAGGAAGAATCTAACACAATTCATTTGGCACCTCTACCCTAAAAAATAAAGTAAAATAGATACTGAAAAAATAAAGGCAAATTACTGGTTAGCAGATGCATCAAAAGATGGAATTCTCTCATCAAGATGTAAGCTCTTAAGGAATAGCTTTAAAGACATACAGTAAATACATATAAATGCTTTTTCCTAACAGAATATCAGTTTTAAAATCAGTTTGAAATAGGATTTTCATAGAAAAAATAACTTCCATTTATATTGCTTAATGTGTTAAAATGTATTGTAATTATAAGTAATTGGAAAGAAATTAATTTTATTTTTTTTAAGAGTTCCTTCTATTAATTTACCATTTTACAAACAGAAGAAACAGCCCCCACAAAAGGCAGATAGCTGCATGTTTCATAAAAGTAGTTTGATATATACACTAAAATACAGGATAATTTGGTACCCATAAAATACTACTTTATATCACTGAATCACACTCTTACACTATTTACACAATTTCACCCCAGACATGCAACGCTGGTTTTGATTTCCTTTTTAAGTACCTGTAAAATGTTTTTCATGTGACAGAGTTGTTATAAGTAGTGGCTGTAAACTACATGACAGGAGTTGTATGGATACAGATGTCTATAAAATAAACCAATATTGAGCTTATTCACTTTGCAAACTCTATCAATCCAATAAAAATTTAAAAAAATCACATGACAAGCATACTACAAGGATTATCTACTGTTATTTGCAACAAGACAAGCCCAATGATTATATTACCACTCAGAGTCTACAGTTGTGAATCTTTAATATAATCATGGTAGACAGAATTATTTTCTTAATGGATTTTTCTCAAAAATTTTCTTTTTTTTCCATTAAAAATATCCCATAATATGTCTAAGATGTATTTAGTTTGTATTAAGTAGGAAGCAGAAGGGGCCCAAACTCGCTTCCACTGAAAAAGTACAGGCAGTATGATTCCACGGTAGTAGAGACTTCTGTTGTCCACAGAACCAAATGGTGCCAGCTCCTGGAATATCAGACCCAGCCCCAGTTTCTGGGCAGAATATGTGTTTCAAAGCCCAACCAGAGAACTTCATTAAGATGGATGCAGTAAGAATTAGAAGTATATCTGTGGTATGCTCACGTGCCCTGAGAACAAAGCCAAGACATTGCAGAGAATTGATTTTTCTACTCAAATTTTTGGATACATTATATTTTCCTGACAAAGTTTAATACATTAAACTTTAAGTAGAAATTTTTCTTTTGATGATTGTGAAATGATACTACAGTACCTGCTCCTCTGTCCACATACCTTCTTCAGGCAAAAAATACGCCTGTTATTGTATTAGAGAAAGATGCATTCTTATTTTGAATTGTCACCATATTTTCAATAAAAATAACATCCAGTATATTTTTAGAATCCTCCTACAGATACTTGTGGATAACATTCCCATTCACTAGTGGCCTCATACCCACCAGCTTTGAGCACTTAGCATAGGCTGAAGCTGCATAAACAAAATTGCTGGATTTGGTAAGAAAAGTAAACATTTCCCTATGGCTTCTTCTGGAACCTGCAGAAACGCACAGTGCTGCAAATGCCTCTCAGAGGTGAAATCCAAGGCCACATGTTTTGACAACCATGAGCACGTTAGAGAGATTGGGGATGCATCTACTATGACTCACAGGGACTCGTAGTGAGCTCAAAATCTTCAGTGATTGGATAATAGTCCTGAAATTACACAGTTTTTAAGTGAGAATAATTAAAAAAAAAATCCCCTTAGCTGATTTTAATATAAAGTCACTTTGCCATGAGTAAAATATCACTGAAAGGACAATGCTGCTCTAGCAGATCTCAATAATAGGGTACCAATGACATATTCTTTGCTGTTGCCTATACAAGAATAATGCAGTCAGTGTTTGTTAGCTATTTTTTTTCACATCAGCACATAACAGCAGCCAACCACTTTAACAAAAATATGTTTGCCTCACTGTTTGCCCTCTCCCTCCCCTTATTCATAGCTCATCCAGCTCCTGTAAGGGCATGCAATACTCACTTCATTTTCCTGAGATACCTCTTTTAAAGTAAAAAATAAGAGAAAAGGAAAGGCTAGGGTTGACTCTGTGAGACCCCTGTATTTATTCACACTTATTGTGCATGACTGTAGACTGGTAAATCATATTAACAGCCTGTCTCCCCATCAAGCTGCTACTTGCTTTTCAGCCCTGGGAAGGTTCAACAAATCAACAGGAGCACGGAAAACAGAACATCAGTCTAATCTAGTGTTTAAGGTGAAGTTTTCAAACCCAATCTAAGAAGATCTTTAGAGCAAGCAACAAGCTGAAGGGCTCAGAAGGTGGTATTGACAATGAAAGAGTGCTGAAATATTGAGAAGCGCAGCACTTGCGCATTTTTAATAACAAGAGGGTCAACAAGGACACAGCTCCCTCAGTGCCAATAGTTGCCACACCAGGGCTATAAACGCTCTCAGTTCATCAGCTTTCTTAAACAGTTCATCAGCTTTCTTAAACACCCTAAACCCCCTCAGCAGACCTTTAGTCTTAAATTAACAAACCAAAGCAATGAAAGAAGGTGCAGCTTGAATGGCCAGCATTGATCCCCAACGGGGCTCGGCGCGGCTACAGCCACTGAAAAACTGGCTCCATTGTGGGAAGGAATTGACAAACCTCCTGGCCTAAATAGTCCAGCTGAGGCGGGCTGGAGGCACGCAGCTGTAAAGGGCTCCCCTCGCCCCACTCCCAGCGCTCACAATGCGCCAGGCATGAGCTCTTTGTCAGGCCCAGACTCTGCAATTTTCTAACAAGGATTAAAGTTGTTTCTCGGCAGGGCCGGAGAAAAGTGATTTAGCAACATACCGCGCTTTCTTCAGGCGAGTTAAAGAGAAGTAGTTAAGGAATTTCATTATTCTGTTGGCTGGTAGAAATACAAAACCAAATATATTAAATATTCACCATCTTTCTGGGTGCCTGAGCTATAACACTCGCAGGATGGCTCAATTAAATATAACACTTGTTGGCTGAAAGCAAGCACTTCAGATTTATTTTTGAAGTTTTATAAAAAAGTGCAGCTGTTTGCCACCTGGAAGGAGGCTCAATACATCCTAATACACAATGCTTTAGTCCTCCTAGGGCTGGTATCCCTAACACCTCAGACACAAGACCCCGTCGAGTTTCTGTTGATAAATGAGCACTGACAAAATGCTTTTTTTTCTGCTGGATATGGCAGGGGGAGCAGCTTTACTGGGTGCTGCATTTTATCTTCCCACCAAAACCTTTATCGTGCTATTGATCAGCAACTGAGTCGCTCAGACAACGGGATGTTTTTACTTCCTCCAGCTCTACTTTTCCTACTAGGAGCAATAACAAAAAGTATTCTTCTCACCAAAGTGATTGTGTATCAAAGGCAGCATAAACTAAATGCATAAGAAATGCTATGAGAATCTTAAATATTAACACCTAGTTTTCACTGAAAGGCAACATCATTACATTGTTCCAGGATCTTGGTACTTAGAGTTAGCAGTGTGCCATAGAACTTTAAGAGCATTTAAAAAATGTTAAATGATAAAAGACTAAATTACTTCTTCTTAAAAACGCGGACAGCAAAAGTCATAAGAAAAGTTCCTGATTTAAGTTTTGTGATTGTTTCCCTCTTTGTAAAATGTGAAGAATCATACTGATTTTCTTTGTTGAATGTTAATGATAACACATGGTGTCCTTGAAAATACTCAAGAGGTTTAGAAGTTAAGCTGCATTGCCAAGTTAAGGTATGAACAACATCCACTTAAATGAGGATATTATTTTACCTGAGCAGAGAAGCCTTCACAGACTCTTCTGCAAGCTGAAAGCCTTAAAAATCAAGCCTAAGGAAAGATTTCTCAACCTTTGAACCATCATAATATGTCAGAAGATATTCCGCTTTTTATATATACACACAAATGCATTTGTACATATTTACATCCATATAAATATATAAAAATAAATAATACTTATTTTTAAGTAAGAAATCAAAGAAAGTAAGAAAAACAAAAGTAAGAGATCAAGTCAGATGGAGTAATTAACATGCAGAAATTAAAAATACTTAGTTCCATACTAAAAACAAAAATGAAGTAACTCTGCGTAAGATACTTCTGCTTCTTCCTCAGATTTAGGCAGACTTTTGGTTAAGAGAGCCTGACAAACCTTTGAAGGTTGAAGCAATTGTAAGTAGACATAGACAAAAAAAATTCTGGTTATTATTTCTGATTCCTGACAGGGGAAATTTATGAACTGGTTAAAATATCCCTTTCTCCTGCTGGAGAGAGATCAGAACTTGCTGACTAGTGAGGCAGTGCCCTCCCACCACTCTCACCCAAGAGCTTTCCCATCTCATTAACAGCTCCATGTAGCTTCATGGTAACAGGCACTGCCCTCCTGCAACAGGCCACCCAACTCCACAAGAACGTGGTTTCTTATATTTGCGGCCTCATTGTGCCACAACATAGACTCTAGAGCTAGATTGGACTCTGAGCACTCAATTTTACAGGATTTTGCCCCTGTGGGAAGCCCATGTAAAGATAGTATTTTTTCTGTGTGTATCTCAATGTTATCGTTCTGAATAAACAGAATTTTATGTTATAGAGACATGCTTTTCCATTACAGACAGCAAGATTCAGCTGGCAGAAGTGGTAATTTAGCTGGCTTTTGACTGTAGAAATAAAAATCACAACATCTCTAGATGTAATAAAATTTTCAAGTACACTCATAGACTGGATAGTTTTACAGCTACCTTAATGCTTCTGGCTGTCTGGGTTAAGTCCAGATAGTAATCTTTCCGCTTAGAACATCAAAGAAGTTTACATAATTTCTCTGAAAAAGTAAAAATACTTCACTTTTTGGTTCAGAGCACTGCTATAACCAGAGACAAATTTTAGTGTGGCATAAATTCCATAGCAGCATTAATATAGAGAGAATGAACTGACGTTGCAACTGAGAATCACTTCACAGACACTGAGCAACCTCTATTTACTTAACACGTACACTTCATGTGTATTTGCTATATCAGGATATACTACTTTTCTTGTTATTTACAATTTATAAAATACTAACATAAAATTGAAAAGATGTTTCAGCATCCTTTAGTTTTAATCCAGTATCAGTATACATCCATTAATATGCAAACATCAGACCTAGAAAGTTTGGGGGCTTAATTTTGCATTTTCTTCAATGTTTACAAAGTTGATGGAGGATAACAGTCATTTGGGGATCCCCATGATGCCACTATTTTTGTTCCTTTTGTTTTCCACCTAGGATTTTTCATTTAAAAAAATCTGAAAGAAATCAAGATTAAACTAAGAATGAGTGGAAAATCCATGGAATTAGCTTTGTTGGAACTAGCTTAGTTGGGATTAGCAGGCAGTACAAACAAATGAAATGTTTTCCCTACACCAGAAATCAGATGTTTAAAAGCTGTTCAACTAGAAAACACAAATGTTAAATCAATATTGAATGTATCAAAAAGCTGCATTTGTCTCTGCTCCCCATTTTGGTTCCAGTGCTCCCCATATTTTCATTCAAGGACTGAAGCACCTCTTCTGCCTGTCTGAGAGAGTTGAGGCTGTTCAGCCTGTAGAAGACTCTGGGAAGACCTCATAGTGACCTATCAGTACCTGAAGGGGGCCTACAGGAAAGGTGAAGGGGGACTTTATACAAGGGCATGTATTAATGAGGGTTAATGGCTTCAAACTAGATGTGAGTACATTTAGATTAGATACCAGGAAGGAACCATTATGAAGGTGGTGAGACACAGGCTGCCATAAGCTGTGGATGCCTCATCCCTGGAATTGTTCAAGGCTGGCCTTGATGGGGCTTTGAACAACTTCATCTAGAGGGAGGTGTCCCTGCCTGGGGCAGAGTCGTTGGAACTACATAATCTTTAAGGTCACTTCTAATCTAAACCATTCTGTGATTCTATTTCTTCTATAATGCTTCCAAGCTCCACGTTCCCTCACATGGTCCTACTTTGAACAGAGTTCCTCACACAACTCTACCACTCCACCAATGTCTTATACTTCAAATGTAGCACCACTTCTCAAGGTGAACATTTCTGCAAACATTCAAGTTTTTTTTTTTTTTTTTTTTCTGTGTTCTGCTTCCTTCTCTGGCCCTAAAATGCTAAGCCAAGGTTTGAACTGTAGCTTGGGAATGTGCAAAACTGTTCACAGTTTAAATTACAGCTACGTGTACCAGGAAAAGAAAAGTAAGAAAGAACCAATGTATTACCATCTGCTTCAGTGCTCATACTTCTTTTGATAAAGGCATTAGAAACAAGATTTCTTTAGCTTGGTCATTTCAAATTGCAAACTCCCTTTGGGTACAAATTTTTTTTTTTTTAATGTGTATGATGTAGCAGATTTATTAGCTTGTCTCTCGCCACACTACTTGTCTAGGGAATAAAGATTTTTGTCTGTCTAGTGGGATACTTCCTTAAGTTTTCTTTGCTTTTTTTGTACCAGTACTCCAATGAACTTCTCAGGGAGCTCAAAAAATACTTTGTTTTTCTGAAGAATGACTAATTGATGAAACAAACACTTCAGTCTCGGGTCAGTCTCTTCCCTGCCTACTTGAATGAAGGATTCCCACTAGCACTCTCAGAGCAACTGGGAGAAAAGGAAAAGGAGCACAACAGTAAGAGGAACCCAAACTCTGATGGAAAGACCCCATTCAGTGGGACTCAGGACAACAAGTGAACAATTTCTGGGTGAGATGTTTTGGCAACAGAAGGAAAAGAATTAGGTTAGTTTTTAGAAATCAATAATGATAAAAAAAAGAAAGGGGCTTACTTGGTTATTAAGCATGTTCAAAACTTCTAGGAAAAAATGATATTATTCTGAAACAAGAAAGAACATCTAACATATGGAAAGCTTATATTTTAGAAGGAAATGAAGTTTTTCTTATTTTACGCTTATAATTGAAAGCTGGCTAGTTGTTATGGAACTGCTGCCAATTCACAAATAAATATACAGTTTAATACAAAACATACAGCAGTTATCTCTCCCTGCATTGTACCTTGGTTGCTAAACAGCAATTTATGCTACTTCATAATGTCTGTGACCTTTTTTTTTTTCCTTGCTTCCTCACATATGGTAGCTGTGCTTGGAAACTGGAGGTTTGCAAAATTAGACACGTGTAACTTCCTTTTGTATCTGGACATACGTAATGTTGCTCTGCTCTGATTTTAAACACTAGGTACTAACACCATGCTTGCGACTGCAAGAGTCTAATGGCACCAACAGTTTCCCTGCTCTGCTCTGGATAGGCAGTGCATCTGTGAATGCTCCTTCCATAGGTCATTCTGGTGTTAAAACTCTCTGGAACACTTTCAGTATCACTACACAACATGTGCTGCAGTTTGGATATATCTGTAAACATCCTCTGAGGCACTGAGGCATGGAATGGGGAACAAACATCACTTGAATGACTTTGAAATGAAAGCCAGCTTGGATCTTCAAAATAAATAAAAAAATTAACATAATGTAAAATAACCACGCTGTTCCTTGTTACAACAATTGCTATCAGGCTCTAGTTTTAAAAGCCAAATGAATGCCCTTAGCTACAGATGTAAGAAGTTCTAAGTGCATGTGTAACATTAGAAAGGGTAAAGGTCCAGGTTCACTCTGCCTATAAGGGATATAACTGAGACACCTGTCTCTGCTTTTGTCCAGTCATCCTCGAGGAGTCCCTGGGGTGAGGCACCAGCAAAGGAACCACTGGAAGAGACATTCTGTGAGCTACATCTCCTTTCTTAATCTCTGTGTCATATACCAAAAGTGATATGGTCTGAAATTGTGCCTCAATCTTTCCTGTAGCTTTTACATTCATGTTAGTAGTTAATTTCCTAGACTCTTCTATTTAGACTTCCTGCTTCATGTGGAACGAGGTCAACTACATACTATTTAACTGGAGGATTAGTAACATCCTGGGCTCCTCTGGGTGAGTATTTGCATGCAGCTCAATTCCTTTCACCCCAGCAACCCTGACTCACCATCCTTTTACTCTTTGTTATTGCAGTGGCCTATGAAGGGGCTGGATGCAGCTGTGATGCTGATGGGGAGCTGCACAGCGGTGGAGTCACTCCTCTCCTGCATCCCATCAGCTGGGCACCACAGCAATCAGAGCAGGGGCCCAGCCTCTCCCTGGTTTCTCTCCTCCTCTCATCCCTCTGGAGAAAGCATATCAACCTTGGACGGGGCAGGTGCCTGGTTTGCTCCTTTCCATCTCTGACCCTATTGCCTGGGTGCACTTTTTCAGCAGATTTTACAGCTGCATTGCATTCTTCAGTATTTTTTGAACTTAAGTTTCTATTCTTTATTTGCACTATATTTCTTGCACATTGTAAACACCTGTAGTGCAGTACAATACAAAGGCTGGTCAATGCCATGGAAAGTAAGAAAACACACAATGAAACACTAGAACATTGTTTAAGAGAAATCACCTTTATACAGGTCAATACTTCTGCACATCTAAATCAGCACTAAACCTCCAGTTCCCTGTGATCAAACAGGTAGAATGTGTTTCCACTGATGAATTACCAACTTTACCAGAGCACTCTGCAGCATCCTTGCCTGGTACTGTTTTGATTTACAACATAGCAATCTCTTTCTGTTATTCCAGGGCCACTGTACTGAAAGTAGATTATTCTTATGCTTTCTGGCACTATTTTTTTGATCAGCAATGTGGTTGTGGTTGTGAAAAGCAAACCTTATGCAGAGGTTTGCTTAATTTGCCTTTTCAAACTAAGCCTGACCCAATATGCAATACAAATATAAATATCAAACCCACAAGCGTGCTTTGAGAAACCACAAGGTTTTCCTGCCGTTTATATGTGTGTGAATTACAGTACATCAAGAAATCAATATTCCCTAGATGGTGCTTGTGCCTGGCACTTCATGGTGAACAAACATTAGATAAGACAATATAAATGGTACAATCCTTATTGATTTCTCCCGACTGTGTAGAATGTGAAAGCCGCAGCCATGGTTAACACTTACTGACAGACTCATCTAAAGTTTCAGTGCTATTTTATATTTTTATAGCTGTACACGCTCAATTGATTCCATTAAATTGCTAGACACATTTCAAGCCACCCAGATCAGAAAAAATAAATAAATGCAGTGCCTGGTATGAGATGCTGCTACTTTGTGCCTAGCAGGATAAAAAGGCTAAAGGACTAAATTGTGCCTGGATGCTAGAAGGAGTTCTCATTTATTTGATAGAATTGTTATTGTTTTTAGTGAATGGATACTGTGAGTGATGGATAGATGCATTTAACTAAGTTAAATAAATGAATGAATAGTACAGACAAGAAATGTCTATGGGGAAACTGTAGTGGAAGATCCCAAGCCCCTCCCCAAACAAACAAGCAAAATAGTCTTGTTGCCTGAGAAAAAATGTAATCAGATGGGCCTTAAAAACTTGAATTTGAGGATTAATTCTTCATTATTTTCCTTATTTGTGTCATGATACACATTTTAAATTGCCTTTTTATACTTTTTTTTTTTTTAAATAAAGGTGAGATTCTCACAGAAGTCATTAGAAGAAATTAGGGGATAGGACACCATAAAAATTCTGAATCTCAGGATATAAGATTTTGCACACTGAAAAATAATTCCCTTTTATATCTAAAGAGCTCTTTTAGCAAGATACCAGAATATCTATTTCATAGTTTCTTACTCCTTCACTGGAAGATTTAAATAATGTGATTGAATTAGTATGAAAAAGGTGTCAGACATCCATTTCATGAATACTAAATGCAGAATGCACTATGGGATACATAATGTCTTGATAAAACCCCTTTTTGTATCTTTTTGGTCTGTCTGACACCCAACAGGATGGAAATATAGAATTAAAAAATAGTATAAAAATAAAGAAGTGAGGAAATTAATTGTGCCACAATTTCCTCCACAGAAAACACTCTCAGCTACAGGGTAAAAGAGTATAGAAAGTGCTGAGTATTCCAGTCCTGAAGCAGCAAACTTGCACATGCTTTGCTTTAAGTGTTGTGGTCCTAATGATTTTAACAGTACTGATTTTTGCCAGCTTCACAGCAGTGTGATCAGTAGGCACTTCTTTTTCTCAGCATATTCCAAAACCAAAGAAAACTTCAATATAGCAAAAAATCAGAAAGGGAGGTCACTTTTTCAGCTTTCAAATTAAATCTTCTTTTATAGAGACTTCTGTCTCCAAACATGAAGTGAATTTACTTGAAAACACTGTGGAAAAAAATAGTGAACTTTGAAAAGACTTTGATGAGCAAAACTGCGAGATGTTGCTTCCATCTTCCCGAATAGTTTCATATATTTGAGTATGTTAATATAATTCACTGTTTCAGTTCACTTTTGGTGACATTGCCTACTGTTTTCTATGAAATTCTTTCTTCTAAAAAGACACGACAAAATATTTTACAATTACAAAGAATGCCTTTGGATCAAGAAAAAAAAAACCTGTAGAGGGTTTTTCATATCAAGAGCTTTCTATTTTCCCTTAAAAATATTACACATAATACATTAAAGGTGAGTTAAGACTTTGGTGAAAATCTAAAGAGCATCGTCAAATCTGAGCACTGCTCAGCTTTTCAATTGCTTTTCTACTTCTCAGTTCTTTTAAATGGTTTTGTATGGCAGGAACATTTTTCTTAATTAGTCACAGCTAATTAGTGTTCTGGCATAGACAAGTAATCAGAAATGTCAGAGCTGCAAGGCTACATCTCCCTAATCCTTTGATAATAATTTAGCCTCCTGGGAGGGCCTCAAGCTGCGGTAAGTAGTGGCTGACAATAAGGCAAAATTAGGTGGGCAGCAGACCATTAGGATAGAAAAATAAAAAGCACTACCAAATCCTGCTGAGCACCATCAGGCAACTAACTACACTGCCAGATGAGGTGCCTGTTTAAGCCTGTGTTGTTAATTAGCTGATTCTACCAGACCTGCCACATATGCCCAGGTGCATCATGCAAAGATGTGGATTTCTGGGCTGGTGCCAGAGGACAATTTTGCGCTGTGATCAAATTTCAAGAATCTGAGAAAGGAGCCCACATTTTTCTTGAAGATTATTCAGAGTTATCAAAGAAATAAGAAGATCAACAAGCTACAATCCATTCTTGTTGAGTCTCTTTTTAAAGTAATTAGGCATGGTCCTCTCACATTTCTGAGAGGTTAACATAAACACAGCTTTTGATTCCAATGTGGCCTTTAACCAGTCCTTCCTAGTCTCAACTTGCTGAAGTTACCTTGGCACATAATCTAGATCAAAAAGTAGATCAAATCACACTCTTGCAAATAATTACATGACAATGAAAATGAAGATGACTTATTAAAATTAATGTGACAGGAAGTAATTTGAGAATGAGGAAAACCCCCCCACATTTGAAGTTTTCTAGAAAAAAACTTCATTGAACACTAAATACTACAGCAATGGTGCCTTTGAGGTGGACATGGGTGGTACAGAGAGTTGGCGCCACAGCAAACCCTTACATTTAACATAAGCACTCCTCTTAGATGTGTAACACCAGCAGAAGATTAACTCACTTGCCAGGTAGAAGCATTTGCAGAGCTCTAAAAGATTTGTTTTTTTAAAAGGTCAGAAAACTTACAGAAACGATGCAACTGAATAAAGGGTTTGCTACAACTGTATATGGTGGATATAACAGCAAACAAAAATGAATTAGATGAGTACTTCGCATATCCATTTAGATACAGAATGAAGTGTGTGTCCTAGTAATCTTTGGAGAATAATTACGACCTCAAATATGCTCAAGTATATCATTGAACTTAAATCACCCATCCCCGCTACTAATGGAAAAGGAAAATAATGATTGTGATGCGGAGACACTGCTAACATTTATTTCACATTCCAGATAAAAGACAAACATTTTTTGACAGTAAAAGAATAACACATTGCATCTGAACTTTTAAAACACAAAAGCCAAAAGCAACTACATAAATCTGGGATTCCTAAGCATTTATGCTACTTATAAATACAGTGTTTCTGCACTCCTAAAGAAAGATGTAGGAGTTCCCAGCTATGCACATCTCTTACTCTGCATGAGGCCACAACCCCAGGGATGTTCTCCTACATGACAGACACAGTGAAATCAACAGCACTACTCAGTCACACCACACCAGTTTAATACCCAGAAGAGACAGGCAATCAGGGCCAACAGGTGCTAACAGGTGCCATCTTGTACAAGATAATGATGGGATTTGTTTGCCAATGTCAAAATTTCCAGGATGAGCCTTCTGGATATTTTATGTGTTTATGGTACTCTTGTGCACAAGTTCTCCAGAAGCTGAAGTCATTAAAAATTGGAAAACCTTTCAGTTGTATCAACAGCTAAACAGTGATATGCTAGAAGTGTTCTCTTAAACAATATTTCTCAAAGCAACCATCCATTACAGCCTAAAGATTTCACTATCTTAATAAGGTCTTAATAAAGTCTTTATAAAACTTGAATCACACATCTGATTACACTAGTTTTTTTGCAACAGATTCAACACAAATGTAGCCTATATAATGCTTTGAATGGCAAATAAACCAAGTGGGGTTCTGAAGTGAAAACATTTGAAAGGATTATTTTTCCATCTTCAGACAAGAATATTTAATATGCTATTAACAGAAAGTGAGAATCTAACAAATTGGCACTTGGGAACTACTAATTCCTACAGAAAGTAACTATTGCATTGATGGATTTTATGCAAAATGGCTCATATTGTTTAAGCCAGTTTGTTAACCAAATCCAATTTTGTTTCAAATAAACCATATTCTAATCTTTAAGTCTGATGCAATTTATAATGCTCAAAAGTTCAAGAATCACTAGTTGCACCTTAAAAATTCAGGTAGAACCATGAATCCATCAAGCAGATTATCTTTAAGCAAGGCCTTAATAGGAAGTTGTAATATTTTAGATTTATTCTAGGTATGTTTAATTTAATTCTAAATACTTAATTTGCCCATTCACTAATTGCTACTTTTACAGTCTGTCCTGAAAATCAGTATTTTTTCAAATGACGGTTCAATGACATTCTGCTGCTAACTGTAATAGCTGCTAGTATATCAACCCTGAATCAAGTTAACAAAATTTGCATAAGTAGTTTGCAATTATATGTTTTATTGCCATTACAACAGTGTCCAAGGCCTGCTCTTGTCTATATTTATGACTAACACCCCTAGCACATAGAACAGCCTGGTTTTCTTGTTATTCTGGATGAAATGGTTTTATGATTGAAGCACAGATACTCTTTTTTCCTGTTTTGCTTGGCTGATTTCTTCTCTGACATAAACACAATATATTTTAAGGGGATTTTAAGCTGTGATCTACAGCTCTAGCCAGCTGAATGGCTTGAGGTTTATTTACATCAAAATGTGAATATACTTTTTCTGTTCAGCATAACAACAGAACTGAATTTATATGCAGTACGAGGTTTTGTTATATGACTAATTAAAAAAAAAACCTTTTCAAAAATCATAGGCAAAATCTCACTTTATCATACTGTTCTAAATCTGAATCCATCTTAGGAAAGGGGAATTAACACAGCGAGATGCCTTTGTTTTAAATTTCAGTACTCTATGAGCTTACATATCTGTTAATGCATTTATCTGAGTATGTCCAATGGGTTACACATCACGTACATCTTTTTTTTCCTTCCTTACAGCTACAGGCATTTTTGATGACAGCATACAATGCATACTGCTGAGTAAAAGGGGACAGGAATGGGTTTGTGTCTCAAAGACAATTGCTATGCTAAGATTTACATCCATACAGGAGATGTTTTCTTGTTCTGAATAGCTTGATGGCCGATGTGAAACCTGGGAGAGGTTCTGGATCCAAGCACTGGGGCCCTGTTCTCGGGTTAGTGCCATTTGGCATACCCCAAAATCAGGCCAGGAACCATGCTGATGACTTAGTGGTATGGATGATCACTTACTAGTTCTCATGACTGCGCCCATTCCTTGGCCAAAGTCTACTGTTATGGACATAGCCTAAGGCTTGGTACAATCCCGCTACATCAACAAAGTCAATGTGGTCTCTCCAGTGGGAGTCAGACTTGGCCTTAGGCAAATAATTTTATTAACATCCAGAAAATTACAACATAAGCAAAAATAACCTCAAAGAAAAACAAAAAAATAGAAACTTGAAAATGAAACATATGCTTGCAGACTCAGTGCAAAAGCAAACTGAAGCAGAAGTTGCTAATATGGTTTTAGTACTTTGTGAAGGTGCCAGCTGGATGGATGATAATTTTTCTACCCCTGCAGGGCATCAAAGCTTTTATAAAATCATTCTTTTCACACATATTAGCACTTAGCTTATTAAAACAGATGATACTTTTTTCTGTAAAGCTGCCTAGGAGTGCCTGGAAATATAAAATATGAGAGATAAGTCTCATTTTGACCACCCAGTCTAACAAACAACAAACACTGACATGACATATCATGGCAGAGAGTCTATGTTATGGGACCTTCTGTGACTGCCACAACTGTAGTGTCACAGTAAAGGCTGTGAATTGCTGTTATGAAAACATTTGCTGTAACTTGCATAATTATATGAAACTGCCAGCAAAGCTTTCTAAGATACATAGGAGATGACACACAAATAAATACATTTCAAAGTCTGTATTATGCTCCAGAATTTATTTGGTAATTAATTGCATTGCACGGTGCCAGAGACTACTTCTTTTCCTGCTCAAATTCCTATATAATTCTAAGCGACTGACATAATTGTCATGCAAATTTATCAAGTTTATAATGAAATAACTCTTATTTTAGACATAAATCCATGCTTTGAATTTATACAGAAGGTACAATTTCAGCTGCCTAACACACCTGCTTCTTTAGACAACTCTGGAAAGGCCATAGTGGACATGAAGCAGTGATTGAACTTGAATGAGCAGAAATACCTCTAGGGATGTTACTTAAAGGCCTTAAAGAGCCTTATATAAGGAAAATTGTGGTAGAGTATGTGAAAAGAGGAAGAACCAGGGCAAAAGAATGAATGGAGGGAGGCTGCAGAAACTAGTATTGAAGGTGAGGGAAATTGTTGCAAATATACAGGCTGGCTAGTATCCTCATGATACTAGGATGAGGACAAGGATTGCTTTGAACTTGCAGAAGAGGGATCAGAATTTTAAAAATTAGTTTGACAATTTAATAAATGTTAGGTCAACTTAAATTATAAATGTTAAAGACAAAAATCCATAAAACAGATCTCTAAATGTCATTTCATGAAAGTATCAGTCCAGGCTATACAGGTACCTGGCCTCTTTCTGTATGTGAGGAGACAGTGATATGTACAAGTTCCATGTTTAAAGAAATCAAACTGGCAAAGTCCACAAATTACATCAATCACATTCTCAACATTAACACATTGAAAATCATAAGATGTAACAAAATTGGACTACTAACAGAGATACATTACTATTTTGAATAACAATCTTCATCAATTTTATTTATGCTGTACAGCAATCAAAAATGTAATGCAGAATTCTGTGAAACCCCTACTTGACAAATGAAGATGATAAATAGAAAGCAAAAGAAAAAATTTTGATAGGGAAGAACATATGAATTCCTTGTGTAATACCATAAAAATGTAGCTTATCCCTTCTGATGATCAGCAAGGTTTACAAGAGTAGCTACTTACATCAAATAACTTCTCTATGTACATTTCCTCATTGACCTTTTCTCGAAGTACATCCTGGTTTTGTCGAACAAACATAATGTAAGTGTCTGCTAGATCCATCCCTGGTTTCTGTGGAGACATTAAGTAAATGAGAAAGGTAGTGGGAAAGGAAAAAGATAAACCATTCAACAGTTGAGACTTAAAAGAAGCTGAACAAAATGAAAACTGAGATTCTGCTACAATGTAGATAAATGTATAAACTGTATTACTAAAACTGCAGGGAATTCAGTTCAGGGGTGTCCACTGTTAATAACGTTCTCATGACAGGATAGGATAGGTTATGTGTATGTGGTCAGCCAGAGTGGGAGCCCAGCAGGGACCTCTGTCGCCACAAAAAGTTGTTCCATAATAAAGCCCCTGCCAGCTGGCAACATCCCCTTTCCTGGAAGCTTTTGTAGAGCTGGTCAGGAATTCACCTTTCTGCAACAGGAACTGAGAATGAACATAAGCACTTTGGAAAGTCTTCCGTCCTCTGTGTAAGCCCTCTGTAAAACTATCACTTGCTCCCAAAAGTTTGTAGCATGCAAAATACGGCTAATTTTCATAATGCTTTACAGTAAACCTTAGCACAAAACTGATTATGAAGGATTCCAGTCCTAAGACTGACTCTGTACAGAATAGTTAACAGCTCTAGGGAAGCAGGAAGAAAGCAGCTAGATTCAGGCCCTAAATTCCCAAGCATTAATCATGTATATTTCTCGGAAGACATTATTGTCTGAAAGCAGCATATGTAACAAAGTTTTAAAATATTTAGTGTATTTTAAAGGGCTATACAGGTAGATTAAGATCTGTATGATCATACAGATAAAATATTTACCCATAATTTTATATGAAACCTTCATTTCTTGTCCACAGTTGAATAATTCTTGTTGTCATTCTTTATTATTGTGTATGTAATAAGTTATAATGTACATCAACAGTGAAGAAAAGGTACAGCATACCCTAACTAACTTTTGTCTAGAACCTGCTATTACAGTAACAGGCTAAAAACTTTTTCTCCTCACAACAGCAGTGAATGAAAACTCCTGGATCATATGCTCCACCTCTGTTTTCCTGAATACATTGGATGTATATAGGAAAATGATCCAAACTAAGATTTTTTTTTTTTTCATTTATACCTGTGCATCAATGGCAGCTTAATTTCTTAAAAATAACAGTTCAGCATCTCCAAAACTCACACTGAAAAAACTAAATGTGTCCTGCATATTTGGATGGTCATTCCAAAGGCAACAAAAGCTTTTTTCAAAAACTTATCACGTGCCTACATAAATCTCCTAAGAAAAAAGCAGGACCATCTACATTTACATCTGAGTTGCACACCTTGATCATAAGCATAATATAAAAGAGTAAGATTACTACAGCTATGACAGTCTTCTGTTGGAAAACCTGGAATCAATAGATTTCCTTCATAAAAAATATGCCTTCAGTAAAATATGATAGAATATTTCAAAAATTAAACTAATTCATGAAAGAAAGGAGATTCAAAACACAAAGCTCTATATCTTACCTTAGTATACGTACTTGTCATAGTAGAAAAAAACCCCATAAGCTCTGAAAAGTTATGCACATTCTAAAACCTAACATACATGAATTATAGGAATTGGACTAGTTTTAACTTAGTGGGATAATGGAAAAATATTCTGAGATCTCCAGGGGTAGATGAAGGAGATACTCTATAAGAAATCAAAGGATGATTGTAGCTTTTGGACATATGTATTGTAATATATAAACGAATATTTAACCGAATGCTAAAACCTAATGGTTCTCTGATTCATGCAATTTTTTCTTTTACTAAGTTCAATAAAAAATGTTCATCTTGCAGACAGCCAACACTAGAAAAATAACATTTCTCATCAGCTTTAACTCTCCCCTTATCTTCGAGATGTTTACCTAGTCTTGAATCTGTGACATATGGGAATTTCACACCTAGTGAATATATTTTCATGTAGCTTGTGGCACAGGAGTGTAATCATTAAAAGAATATACACAAGTAAGAGTAACTGCAACAGCTGGTGACATTTACCAATTAGAATTACAGTTCTTTAAAACACTTCATCCTTCTTTAACGTGTGCAGGATAATTATCTTTGAAATTGCTGTAGAAAAAAAAATAATTTCCTTTTAAACAGTGTCTACCTACAGCAGAAATATATCTAGGTAAGGAGGTTTATCAATAGCAGTAAGATTTTCTGTTCTAAAATCTCACCAAAATCACTGCAAATCTTTGCACATGGTGGTCAAAACATATGTTAAACATTAATATTATACTGATATTGAACATTTCATTATCTCCCCGTATTGCATCTGATAAACTTATTTGTTTTCTCTAAACAGGTGAAAGAAGAAAAGAAAGCCATTATAGGCATCAAAACAGGTGTACACTTAATGTACAGCTATACATTTAATGTTTTATCTTTTAAAAATAGAAATTATATTAGATGGGAACATCGGACTGCGTGATTCGCTATTGCTCTATTTTGGATTGTTAAATCTCAAAAAACCCCCAGGTTCATGTAGAATAAAACCCCCTAACAATAACTGAGCAACTGGATGCATGTTAAAAGACAAATAAATAGAAAATCAGATACATCTTAAGCATCTGCCACAGGGGACATTTCATTACAAAGATTGGACTCCCCATAATCTCTGGCAGAACACCAGCTAAAGATAATGGGAGAGAGTTATTTGCACATCTTTAGGAGAAGAATTCAACCTAGTATATGGATAAGTGTAGAAAAACTTCTGCTCGAAAGCAACCCAAGAAAAAAGGTGGGTTTTTTTGACAGATAAAAAGTTATTGTAGGTTTGTTTTATTCAGAACAGTGGACAAGATGTTTTGCCTATCTGAAAATGAAAGAGAACCAAACAAAGACATGAATGGAGAAACTGGAAACACAAAGACATCAAATAAAACACCAGGAAATGAAGAGCTGTAAATAGGGTTACTTTGTCGCTTGTTACACAAGTAACTGAATACACTGGCGAGTGAATGAGTTTAAACAAGGGTGTAGGCTTCAGCACATTCTTTTTTAGGGTTAATCACTAGTTAACCTGGCAAGATGAACATGCTGTTTGGAAAAAAAAAAAAAAAAAAAAAAAAAAAAAAATCCTTGTTAATTACATACTGCGAGTGCTCCTACTTCCTGCTGCTGCACCTAATCCCACAGGTGCAGGTTGTCTCTTTGACTATTCACTAGTAGGTGGGTCCAGAGCGACAGGCACTTTTTCATTGCAACAAATTCAGATAAAGAAGAAACAGCTTAACTTTCTCCCTTTTAAATGGGAAAGTGCTGTCCCAATGACTATTTATCAAGGAAGCAGATTTAAAAATACTTTATTTCAGTTCCCAAGATCATACACAAACTGTATTATGATTGACACCCATCACTCCCAATCACTCCCAGTAGCAGAATTTGCCTGAGGCACCTGTGTACTGTGACACTGCCTTGATTTCCAGGTGTTTAGTATTTTGCTGCTGAAAGGCTTTCAGCAAGCTAAATACTGCCACGAATATTCAGCTTTCCTACAGCAGAGATAAACCTAAGTTTCTGCTCAACTCACTGCAATGTAATTGCTTGTCACAAATCTCATTAAGAATAAAGTACATTTGTATTGCTTAAGTTACATTGATTTTTGGCATTTGTCACAGAAGATTTCTTACCATCAGAGAATACTAAACAAACTTATATTCTTAGTATTACCAAGAAAAAAAAAATCTAGTTTTACTGTGTTGCTATTCTATCAAAGCATTGTTTTTAAAGATGACACATGTTAGAGGCTAACTATATAATAACAAACTTCATCCTATTTGTGTTTGCTCTCCTCTCCACCCCCTTTCCCTACCCTGTGTCCTGGAGGGAGGCATTTTAACTACAGCACGGATGCAACAATGAAATGAAAAGGAGTGATGAGCTGGAGGGGGCTATTGTGTGAAACACAGGAGCTCCTTATTCAGTGTCCACCACCAAATGAATGAGCACATCGGAAAATTTTTCTGCCTGAAATTTCTCCTCTAAATACTGCAAGGCTCACCACCTGGGCTTTGGAATGACAGAATTAATATAATCTTAAAATATTTTTGGAAGAGAAACTACTTTTACTCATTATAAAGATCCTTGCTCCCTTAATTTCTTACAAATTGAAATACATAAACCATAGATAATTTGCATAATCAGTCTATAATAAGGGCAACATTTTATTCTCACCTGGTTATGAAAAGTAGTATTTTGCTCAAATAAAACCATACAATGCATTTTTCCTGCTTCTTATATGTATTCTTCTAGAAGAAAAAGCAACTGTCGCAAAGGCTCTGTGTGTGCTTGATTCTGTATTGCAAAAGGTGTTAAAAATACTACACTATTAAAATATGGAGGTCTGTTTCCTGCAAATAACTATGTTAACTTTATCCTACTCCACTTAAGAGGAGGATCTTAAGTTATTTTAGTATCATATTGATACTTATAAAAGATGGTGCAGGGCTTTCCCTCCAATTCTGAAATAGCTTGTTTTTATTGATATGAAAGAAAGGCCAGTTTCCAGGTCTGGGTATATGGAGGAGGAAGGCAGAAGAGTCCCTGAGCATGATGATAACAGCTGTTCTGTGCTCTTTAATTCCAAATGGAGGCCTCCAAGTAAATCTAGCTTAAAAATGAATAGCACAGTATGGCCACACATGAACAAACCTTAATTTCCCAGAAAAAGTAGTTTGCTTCTTAAAACCAGCTAAAGAGGCCATGCAGTACAAATGTGACACTTGGAAATGGAGGTATCTGGAAGCTCCCAATGCGTCTCTGCCTGGTAGGAGGCAGAGTTCCTAGTTTGGCCTCTGCAGGACCCCATAAGTCAAATGGTGGCACATGTGTGAGGCCCCTTTTCATACCTTTGATCCCCTGCATAAAGGCAAGAGAGGAGCTAGAGGCCTGGCATTGTGTGAGCCATGCACTGCTGTCAGCCCAAGGTCCTTCAAATGGCCTCGCTATACTTGGTATGACAGGTGGCCTACATGGAGTGAGGGAGGATTAGGTTCCTTCTGTGCCCTCTAAATGACTGGCATAGATTACTGGTGTCTACAAAGGGACTTAAACATACCTTTCTGAACAAAAAAGCTGTATATAAATATGCATGTAACTGGATGCTCAATTTGTATGAGTAATTGCTCTGGTTGTATTTGTAAATGAGGCAAATGTGTATAGAAATGACCAGACAGAGGGACAATTACTCATGTGCAAAACTGACTTACATGATAAGGAACTGAATACAATGAAATTGTCTATGTGATTGAGGAATAATAATCATATGAGATTAACCAAATGAATGCCCTGTATTCTTTTCCTGTTATCATTAATTAACTCACTTAGTGAAGAGAATATTTTTTAAAAAGAAAAAAATTAGGCACGTTGTACTTCTACATCTAAGTGCTGCTTGAACTTTAAGAGAAACTAACAAGAGTTGTAGTGGATTCGGTTGAGCTGTTTAAAAGAAAAAAAAAGTGGCCTGAATCAACTCCTGCATTCCTGAACATCAGAACACAGCATTAACAGGAGAAAAAATTGGATCTGTCATGCACTGCATATATTTGTATCTTTTGTGTTATTTTTTCCAAATATTTGGTTTCTTTCACTTGCACTGCAGCCATGATTTCTTCACTCCAGAGTCTAGCATACTGTGACAATTACCAACAACAGGAGTTGTAATGGCAACTAGATTTTGGTTTTATTATTTTCAGGAAATCATAAGGCATAATTTTTGTCTCTCTTCCTAGTCTGGGTTGTTATGCACTGCTTCTAATATTGGTGTTGGTGTTTCAATTACCAAAATAGACAGTTTCCATATTCCATATGAAATGGCTGGGGAAAGCAATGAGAGCTCCTTGAGACTGCATACATTCCACTTCCTAAAAGGCATTCTGAAAAATGAAGCCTTATTTTAAATGTTCTCTTAAAAAAAAAAATAGTAAGAAACTCTTTTCTTGGATGGAACTAATCATAGCCATCTGGCAAGATTAATGAATAGTAGGATAGATAGAAATATTTTTAAAAACATATCTGCCAAAGAAACTGCTAGTCTATGTCTATGTTTCCCACCCTGGCTCTGAGAAGTTGATGGATGTCTTTTGGGGAGTGTGCATCTTTGTGTCCAACTATTTAATGTCTAAACTCCCTCTCAATATTAATAGAAGTAACCTTTTCCTCCAAATGAGCAAGAATCATCCAAGAATGTCCTACTTTTGAAATTTTTTGTTATTTCTATTTTCAGTTACCTTTTAACTTTGTTATCCACTTTACCTCTCATGGTCTCAAAAGCATACTGCTCAGTACTTCTGACAACTCTTTTGTCTACCTAGTTTTTCCTAATTTCACTATGAACCAGCATATTTTTTCCTCTTTGCCAAATACTGAATTTGGTAATAAAAGATTAAAAACTCACAAGCTTAAAAAAAAGATCCCAAAGGCTTTTTGCTGCTTCTTGATTTCCGTCTCCCCTAAATGCACCAAGTGATCAACAGGTCTGTTTCAGGGATCACAAGGACAGCACTACGGTGATCCAGTGAGATCCGCAAATGGAGGTGGGACACAGAGTTGGGGTACAGGGGCAGAATGCTGTTATCTAATAAACTGAAGATTTGCACACATTTGCAACCATATCAAAAGAAAGTGCCCACTGTGTTCACCTTTAATTCACTTCTATATATGCAGCTATATGCTAAGGAGGAATAAGTGGAGATTTCCAACCATATAAATTCAAAATACAGCCACACCAGGCATTTAATTAGCTTCAGTGCATACTTGCTGGGTTACCATCACATGACCAAGAGCTCAGGATAAATTTCTCACCCTGTGCCACTCTCCACTTCTCAGGAAGTGAGCCCAGGAGATGACCTTGTAATGTGATGACTCTCAGTCTTCTTTTGCAGTTGGAATCTGGAACTTTCACAACTGGTGAAGCCTATTCAAATTGGACACTCACTGTCGATTGTGACAGCAATAGCTCCTCGAGGCCTCAACTGCATCTTTAGAACTAGGGAAGAATGTGGAGAAGCAAAACCAAACCCTAGACTATAAAACGTCTTCAACCCAGGAGAAGTGTACTCCAGAATTTGGAAAATGCTTGCTTGGTCAGATCCACAGCCTCCTTGAAGTACTGTTCACACCTGTAGTTTACAACTGCAGTACCATAGCTCAGTTCACATCTTGGGCTATGGGAAAGGTGTGTGGGATAGATGAAAAGGAAAAAGACTGTAAAGATGAAAAGATTCTGAGAGCCTGTCTGTTCATGTCCTCAGGCCAAGCAGCACCATTCAGTGAACATGTGAAAGGCAATGTGGCTTCAGCAACCACTCTGTCATCTCTCTTCTGGAGCAATGCATGCCTCTATGACCTGACTCACAACATTTTTAGCAGCCTGTGGCAAAGGTATTTTTAAATCCCATCGTTATAGTGGATTTCAATGTTAACATATCCAGGCCAATGTTAAAAGACTTTGACATCTCCTTCTCATAGCTATTCTTTTATTTGGACAGTTTTTCAGTTTACCTGAAAGAAGTCAATGAATTTCCAGTTTCTTCAGTAAATTTTTTTCTTTAGGTTTTTCAGTCTTAAGTGCCTCAGCAAGGACCTTTTGCAGCAGCTCCACAGCACAATATATTAACAAGAGATATTCTAAATTAACTCAATTTGATATGAGGTCATTCGTTTGAATGGAAGATTGTGTTTTACAAAACACAAGAACATTTATACAATTCAACAAAATGTCCACAAGTAATCAAATAAAAAAATTCTGAAAGTATCATCTGAACAGAAATGTTACAATTTGTTCTTATGGATAAAGCTAATATAAAGACAGGAAGATGACTTTTATTTAGTATTGCTTTTTTAAAAAAATAATTAACTTCCAGCACTCATACAGACCAGTGTTTCTCTATATTTGAAATTTTGTCTCTTGTAAGGTCATTAACATGATAATCTAAGTAATTTTTTTGTTATGCTTAGAAAATAGGATTGTTTTAGAATCACATAAAAATGGATGCGAAGATAGACTTGTAAGAGAATAAAGGATACGTATTGTCAGTAATAATGGCAGCATTTGAAAACTTCTTCCTTGATGTTTCAAAGAAAATATATTCTACAATGATACACTAATTAAAATATTATAAAGCTCAATTTTGCTTTAATGTATGTAGAAGTGAAAACAACTACTCTTTTTATTTATAACACACATACATTGCATAAACAATAGTAAATCAAATATTGATTTAGCAAGTAAGAGAATAAACAAACAGGTGTGGATCCTGAAGTAAGAAATCAATAAATAATGGGTATTCAAATATAACGCTTTCACTTGTTACTTATCTTGTATGCTTGAACAGTTTAGTCAAATGATGGAAAAAATCCTACAAAAGAATATCTAAGTTGCAAGCTTCACTCTTCTACAGCTGAAAAAGTGCATTGAGAAGAACCTTTCAAAGCTTTACTTTGGGAGTTACTCTTTGCTTGAGGGAAATGAAATGCCCTCTGAGGGCTGCAGTGGCTGTTTAAATACTCTGTGTAAAGCTATAATGAATCTCTGTAGGAAAACAAAATGTCAACAATAAAAAATATGTTAACAAACCCCCTATTTTTGGAATTATTCTAAATGCTCGAAAAAAAATTAAAAGGGTTGTACTTACAGGAACGTCAACATACTTTGCAGCTGCTTTCACCTTTAGAAAATTAAAAAAAACCCAATACATAGTCAGTACTTATTGCTGTAGATTATGCACCATTTAAGAATTATGCAAAGAAAGAACAGAACCACTAAAAATTCAAACACTTACCGTGAATGAAACTAGAGATGAGAAGAAAGTGCCTTCATCGTATCTTGATAATTTAGACAGCACACCTTCTAAAACTGAAACAACCTGAAGGAAAAGCATAGAGAAAAATCCAAATGCACAACATGCAAAGCAAAGATTTTTAGTGCTCATCATGGCAATGGAAGCTGTAATTTGGAACATTTTTTCCATATCACAAATTGGTGAAACCAAGGACAACATTCTTTTTGCATCTTCATTTATTGATCAAACTAATGGGAATTGTTGAATCATCGCAGAAGTAGAAACCAAATCCAGAAATCCTCCTGAGGTGGCCTGCTACCCAACAACACTTTTGTGCCTCTATAATGCATAGTTAATGATAGGAGTGTGTGTACCCAGCACACATTTTGAGCATAAAACACTCAGTTTCCAAGATCACAGCTTCAAAGATGACAGAGTACAATTGTCAAAAATGGTGATCTTGGTGATTTTTCTATTATTTTTGCTATTGAACAGAAACTCAAATCTGATTTCACACAACAGTGTAATAGCACTACAGCTCTCTCAACAGCACGTGTTGTTGAACTGCTACAACATGGCCAAGACAGAGCAAGAAAGCGCATGCTCCAAATCACTGGTGTTTCTTCTCTCCCTGTACTTACACCTGTGATTCTCTGAGTAGTGCAACTGCTCAGCAAGGGGCATGACCAGGCATTTTTGCAAAACATTTTTCTGACCAAAAAAAAAAAAAAAAATTCTTATTAATTGCATTAATTACAGCCTTAAAATCCCCCAAGTTAGCCTTAAGGCAAACAACTACCCTTCTTACACTCCTCAGTTATATTACATTGCTCAAGTAAATAACAGCATTTAACAAAAAATGTCTGTCTGGTGTTGTATTAGTGAGCATTTATTTTACACATATAAATTGCTTTCCAGTTTATATAAAGATTGTTTTAAAAGTCATCCCTTGCTCCTAACACAGTCATTCCCACTACCGCGAATATCATTTTATGAGTGTGAGGACAGAACAAAATTCCATCTGGCATGCTGTTAATGGGCACTGTAACAGTGTCACAACAGTGTCACCTTCAGAGGAACTGAGACCATCACTTTACAATAAGCCCTGCTCTTAACAGTTCAAGGAGCAAGAGCAAGTGCAAGCCTACATTTGCCATTTATCAATGCAACCTGTCATATTTACAGTGATTAATTAAGAAACCAATATGTAGGGGCTGATCAAGGAATAAACCACATCATGAGACAGAGTGGCGGTTGTTTCTGCACCCCGTCCATAGTGTAATTACAGTCCTTTTATTAGACCAAATACCAGTTTTCTGCTTTGCTGTTGCATGCCTATGAGAACCTGCCTTCGGTACTTAAAACTCATTTTATCTGACTGACAAGGAGTCCTTCAGCAGAAGGATGTCCAATCTTATTATGCAAAGATCTGCTATGGAATTGGCTGATCCCATAAACAACATGATGTCCACAGTGCCAAAAAACAGTTCCAGTACGAATGGGATGCATTTACCTCACATTCTCTGAACTGGCCACCCTGAGGCACACTGTGTTTTGTTTCACCGTTTAGTGCTATTCCTGTTATTTGTTTTAATGCTTTAGCTTGGTAAGATTTGTGTGCAAATGCACAGTATAGACTTTTCCAAGTAAACTCTGTTTGAAGAGAAGGAACTCTCTTCATTTGCACAGATGACTTGTAGCTAAAAACAATGGCTGAAACACTTAATTCCACTGGAATGCAAAAGAAATAATACAGTGGCAAAGGCCAGAATTAAAATACATTAGACAGAAATAAAGAACACAAAAGGATATCATGCACACTGATGTCCTGATGTCATTGGCATTTAACTTCTTCAGTGAGGAGAGACTGGTTAAGCTTTCAATTAGCAGTCAGTGACACAGAATCATAGAATGGTTTGGGTTGGAAGAGACCTTAAAGATCATCTAGTTCCAAATCCCCTGCCATGGGCAGGGACCTCTCACTAGACCTTGATGCCTCATTCATCCTGGCATGAAACCAAACAGTCTGAACCTACAGATCCCATTGGGTGTATTGGTCAAGCTTTATTCCTACACATACTGTTAAATGGGAAAAGGCTTTGGTTTCTTGATCAGAGAGTAATGCCTGATTCACTGGCATGCTCCTCTCTTCATTGTCTATTGCTTTCAGATTTTATTTGAAGATTTTAACCTCTGTTATTTGTATATGGGATAACAAATAATGCAAATCCCTCTGCATTAACAGCAGTTGTTATGAGAATTTAAATACACCCAGGAGGAATATGACTATTTTCTTTCTTCTTCTGTAATCTCAGATATAAAAAAACCATAAAAGGTTTAACTTTTAATAGCATGACTTTCATTAATTAAATTGCACTTTCTTCCTCTTCAGTAACATTAAAAATGCAGACTGACAGGTTAGTTTGGAGTGATGACAAGCAAGTGAAACTCAAAAATGTCAAGATGAAACATGTAGTTAAAATGACATAAAAAATCCAACATAGAGAAAAATGTGTTATTTGTACATATTTATCAGTGAGTGGACTTATTTTTTCCTCAACAATTTTACAAAGCCTTGTTCTTCAAGTGCTGTGGAAGAACAGTGTGTGTCAATGCAGAAGGAGATTCCTGCTCCTCTAGCCCCTGCCAGGAAGCTGTGACAGTGAAAACCAAGGTATGACGCAAATATGACCAGTTTTATTGACTCACAAGTTGAAACCATATGACTAATCTCTCTGCATTTAGAAGTCAGATATTTTGGGGTACTTTTCAATGCATGGATAAAAAAAGTTTTAGTTTCTTTAATTTTTTCTGCGACCTTCATACTATTAGGGATTGAAAGCTTTTCTTCTATATCAAGCACTTCAGACTTGTACTGGAATAGCAGTGCTACAGTAAAGCAAGACACTAAGTTTTCTTCTTTACTTATTCTCAAATTCTCTATGTCATGTTAAGACATATATCCTTTTTAAAACCAAAAACCTACACAGTAAATTTCAAGAAATCACATCTTATAAAATATTTTAAAATTAAATGGTTTGTGAAACAAAACCTCATTAAAAAGTTACACTGTTACTATTGATGCTGCCCACCTCTAAAAACAAAATTTAAACAGTACTTAGTTATAGAAAAAAGCATTTATTGTGAGACATTAGAAAAAGAAACCCTGCTATCACTTCAGAGAGTATTGACATAATCAAATCTTGCTGGTTGTACTAGCTGCTAGCAGTTCTTATCTCAAACAGAAGTACAGAAGAGAAACTTATCTGATTAGCAGGTTGCAAAGGAATTGTTTACCCAATGGCTCATAAAATTCAATTTCGTAATTTCAATGGTATTTCCATGTTTGTTTTTTATGAATAATGCTGTTGTCCCTAACCCTACTATCATTGTCTATAAAATACACACAGTATTTAAAGACATTCCTGAAGTTCAGTAATTAGATATACATTTTCAGCTTTATTAGAAATTAACTTCTAAAGAGTTTTACCTTTGAAACAAGAAGTGAAATAATTTCTTTAACAGTTTCTTCAATCAAGTCATCTATTTTTGAATGGTATTGTTGCTGTATTTCAAAAGATAAAGAAGAGTTAGCATGTATATGAACACACACTTTTGTCGTAAGTCATAAATGGTACGAAGCTGATAACCCTGGCAGATCAGATTTACTTAAAATTAGCATTTTGAACATCAGAAGAAAAAACCCTTGAAAACGATCCTCCCAATCAACACTTTCTTACATTCTGTGTTGAAAATTTTCCCATGTACACTGTTGAGTTAAGCAGCTAATGGGGTTATTATTTAGATGAATTGAGTTCTTATTCTTATTCAGGCAAAGGAATGTGAAGGATACTTTTTGTCTTCTCCTATGTAATTAAGGTGGCCATGTATTTTTTTTCTAAAGAGAAGCAAAAAGACTAGAATAAGATTTAATTAATACAGCATTTCATGTCTGACAACTCTCATTCATAAGTTATTTTAAATGTCCTCTAGAAATAAAATGAGCCTCAATTGTTCATCTTAAAAGAGTCTTTCGGTTAGCACAGTGAACTGCAGTTATTATACAAATCTTACAATATATCCAAGGGCAAAACTAAAATTTCATCACCAAGGCAGAACAGATGATAACAAATTGATAGGCAATAAAAGGTATAATAAAAAGACTTCATTCTCCATAGACTTTTCCTTATACTTTTTCATAAATAAGGTGCCTTTAAGTAAATGCTTTTAAAATAAATCTGAAAGACTTCTTAGATAATACTACAAGTTCCCCCCTGAAATTAGCAGGAACTGGGGATCCCATTCAGTCAAGGAGGCACATCAATTTAAACAGTAATTCCTCCTTTAGAAACATTTATCTGACAGCAAAGATTGTCCCCAGTAGCCACTTCACAGAAAATGTGACTTGTAAAGACTAACCCTATCTTCATAGTTCAAGGCTACTAGGAGCAGCTAACAGCATAATGCTCAGAGTATAAGTACTGAGGTCAGTCTAAACATTAGCCCAACTTAGCAGCAGCCAGCTAAATAGTTTTCAGAGCTATAAGTTTTCAAAAGCTATTTTTCATCTGTCTCAGAGTTACCATACAACCCAAAACACTAAATCTGATCTGCTTAATATATATTTAGGAATGATTTGCTAATCAGAACACCCACCAAACCCGCATTTAAATTGAGAATAAACCTATGAGAGGTGTTTTCTCCACATCTATATATTCCACCCTCCAACACTATGTACATTAGGTTTTGGTTGGCTTTTTTTTTTCTTTTTTTTTTTTAAAGTTCAAAACCACTTGGAAATGGGAATCCATATTTCATAAAAACATCAGCAGATATCTTGGAAGAGTGAAAGAAGGTATTTAAAACATATGAAAGAATTTTCCATAGTTTCATATTTATTTTTTCTAATCACATTAAAGTCTCAAACAATGTAATACTTCTTTGATCTGCTAAAGGCAAAAACCATCTAAAAAACTGTCTGACATCTCTTGCTTACACAATCTTCAGACAGCAATGGTTTCTTACTCTCTGAAAACAAAAAATATTCTCCTACAGATGCATGTCAAAATGATATACATTCCAAAGAACCATGAAAAATGCAGTCGTGCTACCCATAAAGCATCAGCAACTTTATCTCCACAGCACATTAAATTAATCCTTAGATCAAGTCCTATATTTTTGCTTTTTCTCTAATTTTTTTCATCCCTGAATGGCAAATACATTTTTGTGGGAATTGAATGCAATAAGTAGATCCACTGCATGACCCAAAAAAATAAGATCTACATTAAATTACTGAAAAATCACAAGAACCTTACAAAATCTTGACATTGTCATTTGGTTTGGAATAATTTTGAAATATTTTTATCCCAAATTTAATATTACACTAACTATGAGGCTATAAATTTGCAAATCAATTCTCCCTAATATTAACTTCCACTAAAACATCCACATCCAAGAAAGGAGAAATTTAGATCTTTAAGGAAGGTTATTTGACTCTTTAAGGAGAGAGGCATTAGGAAGATTCTAAATGTAAAATTCATGATATGTAGAATCATATGCGCTGACAAGGCTATATGCACCATCCTGAAACCAACATATGGAGGACTGTTGATTTTCTGCTTCTACTAAGATTGCTTGGTGTAAATACTTTTCCTTATTGGCACAACAGACCAAGTATGAGACTAAAATGAAGATGGCAGAGGGCAAGGGAAAGGTAATTATGGACAAAGTTTCAAGAACAAGGGGCTAAGCAGGAGTTATGTGAAATGCCTAAGTTCCTACAGAGGACTCAGAGATATAACTACTTATTATGAGATGCTCACCTGTCTGCTTCAACAGATGGATAGGTTCCAGAAGCATCCAACAAATTTTAGAATGTTTCAAACAACTACGATGCCAGCTACAAGCACGACAATTATTTTCTTAATCATTGAAAAGATCCTTGTGAATGGAAGAAACTGACAGAACTGACTGTTTACGAGAAAGCAGGAAGTTTATAATGTATCTAATATTATCTGACGTGAAAAATTTGACATTCCTTTGGTTTATTAGATTAATTGGGATGAAGACTAACCTGGTAACTTTGAAAGAAATATGCATTTCATCTCATGTATGCTAAGTTGTCAAAGTCTTGAACTGAAACGAAGCACTGGAAGACCTAGTTGTGATCAAGGTCGGTATTTCTGTTTTGGTGTTATGAAGACTGTGTGACAGAATGTGAAAACTGAGAGGCTGCAAAGATTTCAGAAGAGAATATGATGAGGGTCTGTAGTCCTAAAGGTAACTGTGAAGGATCAGCTTTGGCTCTGAGGGAGACTGAATGACAAAGCAAGGAGGTACTCTTACCACAGCAAGTAAGAGTAACAGTGTGACTATGGTGAATGAGGCTGTTTCATTTGTCTGCAGGTCTTTATGGAGGTAATGGCATTATCTGTCCTCAAATAAGTTACTACCTAAACAGTGAGTCAAAGATGAATTGGCACCATCAGCCTAGGTAAAGAACTGCTAGTTGTGGTTTACTTTTGATGAAACCAAAACAAGGTGTTTTTTGCTCTTTTGCCACACTGAGAGGTGAAGGAGTCCATAAATTTGTGACCTGATAAGAGGACTAGGAATGAAAAACTAAGAAGATGAAAATCAGTCTGCAGCAAGGGCAGGCTGTAAAGGAATTCCAAGGACTAGGCTAAAAAATTCAGAGGAAAAGCAACATTGCCATTTGAAATAAAACATGGCTGTCAATAACCAAAACAAAAATGTAGGCTAAAAAAAATGAAAAGACACTTACCCACTGATTGGCAAACTGGTTCATGTCATGGAAAACCAAAAGAAAAAATAAAGATGACAAGGTATAACAGGAAAATGATGAAAGTCTCATTGAATTGGGAAAAAAAAAGGTAATTACATTGAATACAATAACTTAAAAAGATGAATTCATAAATGAAGAGTAGGATACAGAAATGGGAAAAATCAACAGAAACAATATGACCAAGTAACATAAATGTGAAATTTTCTATATGCAGACGTACTCTTTTTGTTGCCAGATATTTTTACTGTGTCCAAAACAAACACAAACTAAATAACACTGCTAAGGCATTAGGATAGCAAGAATAATTTTAATTTTATTCTGGTGATCTCACCAGTCTACAATAGTGTGCCCTTTTCCACTTCACCTTTCCAGCAGGTTATTCCCGCTGAGAGTGATAACATGGGAAGGACAGCAGTGGTGTCTAAATATCATACAAAGGCACATCAGTGCTCCACTGTGGAGTACCTAAAGTCCTGGCAGCAGATCAATGTCAAAATGTTACCAGAGACCAAGTAAAATATCCCACTAAATGATCTGATTATTTCTTTCCTCTATTTTCAGCATGTAGACAGGCATGAATGATGGGTATATGAGCCATTTAAAAACAATCTTACACATTTAAAACCAGGCTTCAAAGGACAATGTTTTGGTTCTAATTTACTAATACAAGAGTCCTGAAGTGGGCTGTTTCAAAGCTGCAACCCACAAGAAATTCCAGGGGAGGCTGAGAGTCAAGAAACCCTCTGAATTCTCAACACACCCACAGGTTAAAACAAATTAACTACAGAAGCACTTCGTGTCTTCTCTAGTGGAAGAAGAGGGGCATGCTGCTTCTAGGGAGCAATCGGTGCATGCTCCTGTGCAAACAGAGCTACATGACACATTCCAGCTGCTTTGAAATTAATCTACTAAGGACTACCTGAGGTATGAGATATTTCAGATTAATAAGACATACAAATTAAACACACAAAATTCTGCTTACCTCTTGCCCCCCATCCAAAATGCAGAGTTTAGCTGTCTGTTTTTTAGCATCAACTAAGACATTAAACATTGTACACAGAGAAGAGGGGATACGCAAATCTGTTGATTTGTTCATCTTTTGTAGCTTGACTTCAAACGCAATTCTTGTTCTGTTTATTAAAATTCAATTGATAATATAAATCTCTCTGATAATTCTGAACAACCAATTTACAAATGTATAAACCTTACTAAACATGTTGGCATAACAATGTACATGCAGGTGAGAACATCTTTGAAATCAAATTCTGTAAGTGCAGAATATCCACCCATTCAATAAACAATTGCACTGGTGGTAATCTCAAGGTTCTGCACTACTTCAGCTAATTCACTTGAATAATAGAAGTATTATCTTCTTGCCTACTAGGTAGCAATACACTTCCTTGTATGACAACTAAGAATTTAAAGCAATGAAAATACTCCACATTTCCAAAGATTTTTATGTTAAAATGATGGTTATTGTACCAAATATTTGCTTCTAAGAAATAGAATTTAAAAAATTCTCTCCTGGGTTTAATAGAAAAGACAATTTTATTAAAGACAATGAGGTTTCTTATTAAGCAAATACTAATATCTATATTGAAAAGTAAGATGCATCAGGAGATACAAAACACAAAAAACCCTATTTTCTTCTCACACCAGTGTATATAAGGAGAAATATAACTGACATAAATCATAACAATTTCAGAAAAAATAAAATTTTATTTCCATCATTATTTTTAGATGTGAGTACCAAAAACTGTCACAAGAAGATAGGAACAGAAGCTTCCCATTTCCACTTTAATAACTCTTATAGATAATGCTTGTATCACAGTAAGTATTACAATAGAATATTTCTATCATTCTTTTCTAGGTTGGTACTGTCTAATGCAATCCATCACTTGGATATAATTTATTTACTCTGTTACCTGATGTACAGTATCTTTGACAGTGTAATAACACAACTCTTTTATCTATTGACTTTAAAATATGAATACATTTTATGTATTGACAAAAGCATAATTCTGTAATATTAACTAAACCTTCATTCCACCAGAATCTTATATTCTCTAGAAAAGCAAGCAGTAAAGATGTCAGGATTGGTACTACAGGCTAAAACCTGATCCATATGGAATTCTTTTTGCAATGCCTCTGTGTTAATACTTCTGTTCTCAGCTTCTTGCTTTTATTAGTTTCCCTTATTCCTATGACCTCCCTCTATCCATCTGCTGCTCACTGTGGCAGGGAATATGTTTTTGGTACAGAGGTACTCTAAGCCAATATGGAATTTCCTATGTTAATTTTCCCAATATTTAATAGACTGTTTCAACTGTACCTTTTAACGCAGGCTTCTATCATGTCAGTGGCCATGAGTTTAAGTCTCTGCTCTAAATGGTGGGCAAATTCTGGTTCTGGCCAGTGAAGATCAAAAACGAACATTTGCAGGGCATCCAGTTTCCAGAAAAGATCTTCTGATGTAGCTGAACCATTTCTATGGGAAACAAAACAAAACAAAGCCCCCAAGAAACAGAAGATAAATGTATGGATATCTATCCCAGGTGCCACATAATTATCTAAGTTTTCCTTATCATAACATCTTTCTCCTTCATGTCATTGTATCTTATAGTTCAGATGCATAGTACAATACATTCCAAGAATGTAAAAATGGTCATGAAAAATTTGAAATAATTCCCATTATGGTGAAAAAAGTAAAGTTTTCTCATCTGTTAGCTGAGAAATATGACAGCCTAGGAAGACAGATGGGACAATGGGGAACATGGAAAATGAAGTAAGTCGTATTTCAGACCAAGAAAGGAGAAATAAAAGGACCTTCTCAAGAAAAAGAAAACTTTGCGCCACTGTTTTGTTGTCTTCTCTTTGTGAGTCTGGTAGATAAACCTATTGAACAAATGAGGATGCTAGTAGTAATGCTGCAAAAAAGATATACCCAGACAAATAGTCCCTTGATAAACACTCATGAATTCTAACTGAGGGAATAACACCAGATCCTGGTGAGAAAAAAAAGAACTATTTAAAGAAATTTGTACACAAACAAACAAGGGATTAATATGACTCTATGATGTCTCAGATTCTCCATGTGATTTTAACATTCTTCCACCCTGAACTGAATGTTATACTCAAAGAGACTTGCTTGTGGTAACACACAGCAATTTAAGGGTGATCTTAGCAGTAACTATAGTTACACTTACACTGTCATTGTGGATTAATTACACTTGTATGATGTGCTGTATTGTGATGCTTGGGTTACTGTTTAAAGAGCCACAATACTACTCAGCATGGCATTCCAGGATGTTAAGTGACACAAGCAACAAAATCTCCATCTGACAGTCCCAATTCAGATCAAAATAATTCAAAATAGTTTAAATATGTCACTCCTGCCATTTTCTTTCTTCTGCTTCATGACAAAGAACGTAAGGATCAAAGTGTTAAGTGATGCCATCTCTCACGGAAAGAGTCAGTGAGTACTGAGTGTGCTCAGGACAGAGCAGGGTCAGGTGGAAAAAAACAAGGCACAGGACCTACAATATCTGACCACCTAGTGCTCTCCTCAGACAGTAGCACTACCCCCATTCACACCAGGTTAATCAAGATGAGGGCAGTCAATTGAAGCAAAACCAAGCACAGATCATGTTATGGGCTCTGAAGATGCAGCATGGAGGCTGCAGGAGTGCTGCTTCAGTCTCACAGTACCTCACCAGCTTCCAGACCCACACAGATGTCCCTTTGTCCTGCACCTTAAGTTAGCTACCATGACTTCAAAGCCATTGTCTTCTTCAATACCATCTCAGTGCCAAAAGGGGCTGCTGAACCAGGTGAAGGTGGCAGCCAGCAAAGGCTGGGCAGCGGGTGACAAGGTGGAAGCACAGGTGTCTGAGGAAAAGTCTGGCTAACAACCAACCCTTGACTTTGACTATGGTTTTAAATGGCTCATGCTTTGGTTTCTTCACAAGGCATAGGAGGATATCCCATGGTTTCAGACAGGCTTTTTTCATATCATGCATATTTTCCCCACTTATTTTAAATAGGAATTAATTTTAAATGGTATCATGTTCCTGAAAGAAAACAGTAGAAGAAGAAGAAAGGTCTGTGAGACTGCTGAGATTACAACTTGCAGGGATGTTACCTGTTAAGGTTAGGAAGCATTTTTATACACTACTAAGAAACAGAAATAACAAACCACCAATACTCTTCACAAAGTTTATATTCTCGTTGGACTGTTTCTTAATCAAATATTGAAGATTTCAGTACATCTTCTGTATACTGGCAGTAAGTGAAGCCGTAGATGCTACATGATACACAATATTCAATAAAAAAGTAACTTAGCCAATTTTTGAGATGACTGAGGTTAAAGAAGAAAAATTATATAGGGACAGGAATGGGAATGATTGCAGTATGCATATTATAGTTGACAAGAACATTATTTCCAGATAACAAAACATACTTCTCTAAAGAAACAGAGCTACCATTTTTTATCATCAGATTACACTGCTTAACCATATTTTATTCTTCCATGGATTTTTCTTTTTTTGCAGAATGGAATTCTGCATGAAAATGTTAAGGACTCATGAGGACTAATATGCTCTCAATAACATCAATATATTCTTATGCACGTTCACTCCCCAGTAGCCACTTAAGTCGGTTTCATTATACTACCAAAAAAACTTTCATAATTATAATAAAAAGAATAATAGACATGGGTTCATGAAACACTAATTCATTTAATGAGAAACACTAAATAATTCACTTTTCATATAATTTTGAGGTTCAATTATTCAATTTTTTATTCAGAATTGTCCAATGATATTTTAATTTGACTAACATTATATTAATAAGATGCAGAAAGAAAATAAACTGCAACAACAGCAATTATTTGTTCCTAGTTCACACATCCAGACAAAATTGTCTAATTTATTTCCTGAATGCTACAGCGAGCAGGGAATTCCTGTACTAGATCAAGCTGCTCAGAGCCTCATCAAGCCCGGTCTTCAGTGTCTCCAGGGATGGGGTCACTACCACTCCTCTAGCCAACCTGTTCCAGTATCTCACCACCCACATGGAGAAGAACATCTTCCTAATGTCTAATCTAAACCTGCCCTGCACTAGTTTAAAACCACTGTCCCTTGTCCTACTGCTATATGCTCCAACAAACAGTCCCTCCCCGGCTTCCTTAGACATCCACTTCAGGCATTGCATCACACCTGAACGATGCAAAACAAAAGTTCCAAGATGTAATGTTTCTCCTAGGCCCTGCAGAATATTAACTTCAGGGCTGCATACAGTCTCCTAAGCAACTCACTTATCCACTGACAGTTGGAAGGGCACCTTCCCATTAGGCTTGCTAGTTAACCAAACAATCTAGTTGATTAGTCAAATTATTCAAATAGTTCACTATATTAGTGACACTGTTCGCAACACCAGCACACAAATGACACCAGTACATACAGAATATGTATTACTTGTCTAGATGTCAAACTCCACAGGGTTGCCTGAGATATTAAAATAGAGAAGAGATATTAAATATCTAAGCATATTTAATCAAACACAAGATTTACATTCAGATAGATTCTATTTTTTTGGTAGAATTTTCCAAGGAAAATGATGGATTTTATAAATCACTGCAATTATTCTTTTTTCAAGTTTATTAACTAGTTATTACCCACAAGTATTTTGTAGGGACTATTTACAAAACAGAGCACCTGCTCTGTGTGCTTTGTGAATCCCCATTTTTCCTAGTTCAGGCTTTTCTATATGCTGCCTCTAGTCATACATTCAGTACTCAGAAAATCAACAGAAAATTCTTCAAGAGAAAATTCTTCAAGAGAAAAGAATTTTCAAGTAACAGTCAATGGTACTTGTCCCAAATAAATTTTCCATGAGCAGATGAGGGAGAAGGATGGAGCAGAACTCCATGAAACTAGGAATAGAGTTACCTCACGGTTCCTTTAAGAGAAGGGCAACCTGAGGATTAAGCAACCAAGGCATGCTTCTTGATTCCTTTTTCTTCCTGTATGTTAGTATTTTGGAAGAAAATAAATTTGGCCCACAATATATATTTGATTTTCTGTATACACAATAGGAGCTGGTTATATTCACAATACCTTATTCTACAGAAAGTAGATCAATGAAATTTCACTATTCCATAAGTCCTATGACTGTACTTTTAAATATACATCCATACTGACAAGTCCTGGGCATTGGCAGAACAATGGTAGGAGATTTAAACATGGTCTAATGGAAATTAGCTATCAGTCACTGAAGGGAGATGCTTTAGAGAGCTGGCAACAATTCTTGGTGTAGAGGGGGTTTTCCTGAGGAAAGGACATATCAAGGCAGTAGAAAGTCCTGACATAAACTGGCAGCTCTTGTGAGAGGTGCTGAGGAGGCTAGAGCAATAGTGACCACCTCTATGTCTATAAAAAAAGCAACCCGTGGAGGGCAAGAGACCAGGAGTGTGGCAAACAGAGCACTGGGCATTAGCCAGGGCCTGATGTGGCAGATGGTGCAGAGGAAGGGTACAGTGACCCTGTCATCCCAAGAGGTGAGTTCCATTGGTGTTTGTTGCCCTCTCAGAAGGAGCAGAGCTATGATATCCACCCAGCAGAAAGCCATATCCTCTGCATTTGGCAGAATAGATATGGCAACCCAAACCTCCGATGAAAGCATGCAGCTATCCAGGTCTCAGGTTGCAGGGAATACCAGAACTATTCTCTTGCAAGCATGTACCTTACTCCATATTGCTCCAGAGTTGAATTTTGTTAAGCCTGAGGGCATCACCAGATAGTAACAGAGAACTGTTGTTGTCTGTATCTATCTACAATATTTTTGGTCAGTGAACCTATGCCATGTCTGCACTGAAAATAAAAATATATAAATTAAACCCCAGACAACTGAAATCACACACAAATCTAACTTAAAAGCCCAACCCAAATCAGGAAGAGAAATTAAATTTAAAACCTGAAATGGAACAAAAATGAAATTTAAAATAATACTTTGAATTAATGAGTAAGTAGGGACATATTCTGCCTTTATTATGTCTGATTAGAAGCTTTTACAGTACATTCAAACTTTTATGCTCTTTAAGGATGTTGTCTTCAGCCAAATAGATGAGTAATCCACCTTCAGCCAAATAGAAGAGTAATCCACAGTGCTCTGCATGTCTAGCCAGGGTGTCCTCTGAGTTGTATTCCCCTGAGTCCAATCAAGAAAAACAGACTACTACTCATAACATTTCCCCTATTTCATATCTCCCTTTCCAATGCCCAATAAAAAAAGGCTAAAAGAAAACAACTGAAAATGAGGTAACAATCTTCCTAAGTACTGTTATAAGTGGCATTCATTTACTACTCCAAAATACACAACCAAGGAAAAAAAAGCTACAGATAATAAAAAATATAAGCAAATGCCTCTCACAATATTCAAAAGAATTGCAGCAACTGTTACATGAAAGAGGAGAAAATATGTTTTTATCAATAAAGCACACAAAGAAATTCTGAGCTGTGAATAAATTTACACCTCTTGCTCTTCAGTAGTTCTTTAGGTAGGCACGTAACAGCTCTGTTGAATATGAAAGGACTTAAACATGAACATAAGAATATTAACATGAACATTAGCAAAGTCTGAAGAGTATTAAATCTCTTCTGACTGCAGAGAAAACAGACATAGGACTTGGCATTCTTGTAAACCTTTAACTCAGTTGGATCATAGACTGCCTTTGCTCATTCTTTTTCTCTCTAAATTCTTCACTGTGTAATTCAAATTGATAATGACCAATTGGCCAAAATCACCACTTTCAAAGAGAAAGAGGAAAGTCCAGCACAACACAATGTCATAGTATCTGGGAGGAGGGAGCACGGCACACTGGGAGAGAAGAAGCGGGAAGAAGGAGCCACCAGTGATGTCTGACAAAGCAGGTTTTCCTTAACAAGTATTAACTCTTTCAGTAATGTATCTGAATACTCATAAGGAGTGTTCATCATATAAGGTGAGAAGGCAACGCTTGGCTTGAAATCATATTGATAAAGTTTGCATTCTGAACATGTGTTTTGAAAACTTTCATACTCATCCTTTCCTAATACAACTTTAGCTAAAATAAGGTCCTTCTTGAGTGTTTATTTGATGTATATGAATGTGTTCTTATACAGAGATATAGCCTGTAAATATGGACAGAACAGGGTATATCTGCTCTATTTTTTTTTTCTAAGAAAAGAGAGAAATCAAAAAGAAACACTGATTTTTTCAAACAGACAAAGAAATGGATGTATCTCTATTCTTTTTACTTGTTGATCTTTTATAAGTTTCCCTGCAACATGGATATTTAATCTAATGACAATATTTGCAGTCAATGAATCAATGTACAATGAGTCAATCAAACCCATGCAAAAACATGATGGGCTGCCTCACACTAGAAAACCACAATCTAAAATCAAGTATCCAAAAATTTCCCCACTTCTCATTAATTTAGGAGAATCACTACATTGCTTACGTTATTAAACACCACTCACGCTATGACAGACCTTTGTTGAGTTCATTTTGTAGGTTACCAGGGTTAAGACTGCCACATTTTAATGCACTGGAAAGCGCAACTCACTGACAGTCCATGCTTGGCTCACTCCCAAGAAACAATAATTTTCAACTAAGAGATGATAAACACCATGCAATCCAAATACAGCTGCACAGAACACTAGCAAGGCCATGCAGAGCTGACATACAGTCAGAAGGGTATTGAAGAATACACACGTGGAGTCATACAAAGAAGTCATCCAGGTTGGTGTAGTAATGTTAGGTATTTGTGGAAGATTAAGAGGCAAACTTGGAACTTTTGGAAGAGCTACATTAGGAAGACTGTTGGTGATGCTCCTGTGAAGAAATAAACAATGTAGGAATACAATAAAAAATAGAATATTTAAAGGACAATGGAGGAGAACACCTGATTAGACAGAAAGCTATAGGCAGGTGCTTTGTTCAGGTGTTGTAGAAAGCACTTACTTGACAGGTTGCCATGACTCTTGCTCAAGACCTCTGTGAATGGACTGGGCAATTGATGATTCCATGAGATCGATGTAGCGGATGACCATGGGAACAAAAATCTCTTGCAAGTGCTTGTGAAACTTCCCATTGCACAAAAATGCTATGAAAACAAACAAAACAGAAATAAAAAATGTGAGGCCTTTCCCTACTTTACTCCTCTATAACGTTAAGTATCTCTTAAAATATTTCGTGGATGAAAGAATTTTAAGAATCAGATTCAGCTTGTGTAGGAAATACAGTTCATAAATGATAAATTAAGTGCTCCATGAGGACACTACAGTTCTGTAACACAAACTAAGCACATACTGAAATCTTTTATTGAACCAGAACACTTATATCTTTTTAACATTAATAATATACTTTGCTGAATCTAAACCTTTGCTTAATACTTAGATGCAAAGACAGAACAAAACCCCAAACAACCAGTATTTGAATGCCATTCAATTATTTTTTATTGTCCTTATGTTAAGAACAAATATTCCACCCTCACTAAGCTATGTATAAAAATGAAGAAGTATTCAGCATTTCGTCTATATTGTTTACTGGAAAATGGCAACGTGACAGATGAGTGTGTGGGGGAGAAAGAGTGGTTTATTCTCTCTGTATCTTTGGGAGCTGGCGAAGTCCTGAATCACTGCTTACAGCTACACAGGACATTCGGTGAGATCATGAATATCTTGATATTTATGTCTATGCATGTCCATACATAATAATTGCAAAGGCTCATGACCAGAATCCTGGCTTTTCCCATCATGTTGTGCACAAACTGCAATCAGACTCCCTTGGACCTCCCAGCCTGTCTCTGTCCATGTGAAACTCAGCCTCAATAGCTTCAACTGCTTCTCCTCTGCCCTTATAACTGTTCCACAAAAAACGAAAGCAGGCCAACCATACACTTCCCTATGGGGAAGTACAAGGAAATGACTTTGTTACTGCACGTCTTCACAATAATATTTATTTTCTTCCTGAATACAATAGTCTTGAAAACAACTTTGCAGAGTAATGGTAATGAGAGATTATGTATGAATCACCTTTGCCTAATTAGACAAGGCTGATGTGAGAAGCTCTCTCTGGTTTTGCTCACCTGTCCCCTTTTTGGCCAAGAAAATTGAAACTTTTAGTTAATTTAAACCATTCTACATAGTGGAGTGAAAATCTCAGATACAGGAAGTTTCAGGAAAACAGGCAGCTGAGTAGCAACCAGAGATTATTAGAGTTTCCGCTGAGAAAAAGGCAGCGGCGTAGGCTCATCTCTTATTAAACACTTGAGAATTCACCCTTGGGACTACATATGAGTCCATTACAAACATGCTCCACTATTTACACTGCTCACAGAACTACCTGTTAACTAGCTAGTTCTGGCATAATTATTTACATGTCGGGCATTCAAAGCAGTGTTATTTTTTTCTACATTTTTGTGTCTTAAAACTGCAGCATCTGTGACCAGAACTAATAATTGAGCAGGATTTTAACACAATGATTTCACAGCAGTAAAGAGCTGACAAAAATCTCTTTTGAGAAACAAAAGGTGGCTGGTATCAAGCTACACATTAGGCTGATTTTTCAAGATAACTCTGAGATTAATGTCAACAAGAAGAATATAACTGTGCCAATTAAGTCAACATTGCAGCTACAGTGAATCAGTGCAGGACGGGCATTAATCAGGTAATCACAGCTACTTGAAAGGATGAGCTTGTAATTCACTGTTTTTGGAGCACACCTCAGAAATGCTCTGTCCTGCTCTGGGAATTAGCATAATAAAGCCTCATGGGCAGGAGAGTGATTGTTTGTTCTCCCGAAGTCAGAATGAAATTTAAAAGTCAAAGGCAATAAAAACTGTTCAACTTAAAAAACTGAATTAGTGTCCTAACATCCTGGCAGCAGTCTTTGTAGGGAAGTGAAACTTTCCAAAATGATGCTAAGACTCTTAATCTGGCTGCAGGTCAACAGAGATTCCTCCATACATGGCCATATACAAGACAGTGCCACTTTGGATCTATTCAGTGAGCATTCTGTTTTCCCAGGGCTGAAAACATGGCAGGTCTGATTTACCCATCTGGAGATCTTTATCAAGGATTACTGCAGAGCAGGGAAAGAACTCAGAGCGCAGGGGTAAGTGATATAGCTGAGTATCATCAGTGGACTCATGGTACTCTACCCTATGATTAGAATTGATCTTGCCAAAAGGTACCACCTGTGCATGAAAGCAGATGGATTACAAGAGATCCTTGAGGAAATGCCACTCTTCAAATCCCTCAACTGCCACTTGTGTTCAAAGCTACATAGCTTAATTCTCCATTGTCTTGTCAATATAGACACCCCACACTCTCTTCATATGAGGCATCCCATATTCACACAAACAACAACAAAATGAAAGCTGCTACCAGGGTAAGCTAATGCACCAACAGCATCAATGTAAAATAATGGCAGGAACAATAACAGATCCTCAAATGAAAAATTCTTGAAAGATTGAAGTTGTTCAACTTTTACATATTATGCACCTGAAATATATTACAGTGTGAGAAGAAAAGACTGGAGATGAAAAGTACAGCAAGGCGGCACTGGAATGATATTTATTCTCTAATGGCAGGGAAAGAATCTACTGTGCTTGTGTTCATCAGAAGCTGTGGTGCTCGCTTCACTTTTACTTATACAGACACAGCTTAGAAGTTATCCTGGAGTCAGCATGTTATGCTGTTCTCAAGAGCTTCTGGAGAACCAAAGGAAAGGAACAGTAACACAGTTTAACACAAGTCTCTTTTCCACAGACAAAATGAGTGCTTTGGTAGAAAGTCTATAATTATCCATATCTCCATAGGTTTCTCAGGAAGGTACCACTTGTATTTCCTAACATAGTTTAAAATTCAAAATAAACCCAGTAAATTTCAAGAAAGAAATTTCCTTGGGTCTGCATATTCTATTCACAGCAGTTGAAAATCATCAAGAACTTGAAGAGCAAAAAAAGCTTATGTTTCCATTAATTTGTGTCTATACTACATTCTACATTTACTAATCAATTATTTAAACTGTGGTGAAAATACCAAGGGCCTCCCTTACATATAACTTGTCTGCTTTTATGTAAGTGACAAACTTCAAAAGCAAATTTAAAAAACTTTCTATATGTGCGTGATTTGAAAATCTATCTAAGCTGTATAAATTTCTCCCTCTGCCAGAACTTTGTCAAAAAAACTGTAAAGAACTTCATCTTTACAAGGCAGAATGACAAAACCAATTTATAGCATATTTTTCTTGTGCCTAAAACTCACATTCAGTCAAAAGGGCTACTGCTTATCCTGGTAAGCAGAACTAACTTGAGTTAGTTCACAGTATCTGTGACCAAAAAAAGTAGCCCTAAACTGAAGGCACATTATGATTTCAAACATTTTTTACCCTTTTACCCTTTTTACCCTTAGGTAGGTTTTACAATCTACCTAATTGCTTTGACATGAAAGCTTTCAAACAGGAGAAAAGCTTCCTATCTAAGAAAAAAATTCTCTATGTGACTAATAAGAAGTGCAAAGTTTGATCTTCATATGTGGTTATAAACCCTGCCCTAATTACCTTAAATTCAAACTGTTTTCTATCTCCATCCTGTAATTTAAGATGAGGTCTATGATGTTTTAAACAGATTATAGTACAAAAGTGGTACATTCACAGGCTGTAACAAAGCAGGAGGGTGATGCATCTCTTGCGGTTGCCACTTCAGGACTAGAAACAGTGTTAGCAAAATGTGTAAGAGAACTAATGTTTGAAATAAATAGCCACAACAATGCAAGAGGCTAACACTCAACATGCTGCTTTTTCTAGACTGGCTTTATTGGGTGCGCCATGGTTGAGTTAAAGCAGGTACAATGAGTAATACTCGATAGGAAATGAAGGTTATGAGTTAACTTTATAATACTAACTTTGATTTGTGCCAATGTAATGATATAATAATGATGAGCAACAGCACACTATATAGTGTCAGCAAGTGCCCCTTGGAAAGAAAGAAAACTTGGTAAAGAAAGGAGCAGAATATTGAATATAGAATTGAAAAGCCTCTAAAATAAGAGAAATATACAGAAAAATTATGTAACTAAGCGCATGACAGTAGAATCTATCTCTGTCACTATCTGAACAAAAGATGAATTAATAAACATCTGGTTTGTGGCACTGAAAATGTGATTAATCTGAAAAATTAAGCAACTACAGAAAGTAAATTGCCCTCTAGAGCAATTAATAAAATAATTAATTGGCTTTCTGGACAAAAAGTAACATGGACATCACAGGCAGTAAGTTCAAGTACCAAGGCAACCAGGTCATTCATTCCTCTCTAAGTACCCAATTCTGGAAAAAAATTCACAGTTGAGAGATTTGTGTACTATTATTTCTGTACAATCTACAAAGTTTTACACAGTTATAATTGAAACAATACAAATTTTAGATATCATTAAAATGTATGATATAAAAGCAGCTAAAATATTTTTTCCAGCCCTTAAAGTTTTAAAAAGCCACAACAAATATATCTACAATCTATTACTTATCTCCATAGTAAATGTAATTTTTTAAAATAACTTTCTGTTATTTGTTATCTCTTGTAGGAAAAGTTGAAATATTTTTGATGGGAGGAAGACTGTATTCTTCCATCAATTTTGTTCTTCAGTTAGTCTTAACCTACTTAAAGCAGTTGATGAACTCTTAATTGTGGTGGAATAAGGTCAGAAAAAAACGGAGAAGCTAGAAGTGATTAAAAATTGAGTCCTTCATAACAGAAATGTGAAGCTGCAGTTAGGGATCCCTCTTCCTCCTTTTTTCATGAAAAATTAAATGATGTGTTGGAAAATGCATTTTTGTCTCATTGTTAAAAGAATACTGGCTTTGAAGTATTTGGCTTGAATCTTTTCCAATATCTGGCATGCTAAATAAAACAATACATTTGACATAATTTGATTATCCCATGGTCTTTCTAATATTATACTGCAGTGACATAGTTTTTCTTTACTGTTATAAAAGTTAGATTGTTTCTTTATTGTTACGAGTTTGCCCATGAAAATTGATTCCTGCATTGAAAATTTAGAGCTCATTTAAAGCTCTTGAGATAGAATAACATGCAGGTGTCAGTCCTCCAAATTTCAGTGAAGATTAACCTAATACGCAATATGGTGACCTAACAGTTCTACATTTGAAAGAAATCTGAAGTAATCTCTGATATAGCCAGAGAGTGAGAACAACCCAGTGGGATTTCCACCTCTTCATTTCCTAATGAGTTTTTTTTATAATGAGAGGTGACTTTGCCAGTCACTGTGGGCTCTATTATGGCTAATTTGCTCCACTTCACTCTCCTTGTTAATTATTAACACTAGCCTTTTTATCCTCATGGGACCACATTCCACTTTTTCCCTTTTTAGTTGTTGTTTTTGTTTTTTTTTCTTCCTTCCCCTAAATCTATTTTTGTATAGGTGATAGTTTGAGGAAAAGGTTTTACATTAGGGTAAAGCCAGTATTACTTATTTCTTTTTGGAAGACTGCAAAATTGATTATATAAGCAGGGGGAGCTCTTTATAATGATTTTAATGCACTTGCAAGGTGAAAAGACTGTTAATTAAAGAATAAGCACTAAGGTATGTTCCACTTGGGAATCAGTTCTTGGTAGAATGGTCACTTGCTAACAAATCCACCGATTAAAAGGTGACCAGTTTCCACTGTTGCTTCCCAATAGTTTTGGGGGAAAAAAAGTGTATAAATTTCCAGATGGCTTTCACTAGCCAGAAACTGTCATTTACTATATTACCATTAGGGAATTACTGAAATTGGTGTACAGGTGTGACATTTCATACAGCAGTCATTTCTTACCCTTCAGTTAAGGTTTTACAATCTATCTAATTGCTTTGACATGAAAGCTTTCATAAAATGTCTTTCCTAAGGCTGTCTTAATAATTTGGCATTATTATCCATTTAAACTTTTTAGGGAAGAAAAATCAGTAGCCTACTAGCAACTTCTCTGCACATGAGGACAACCTTTGTTTTTATCACTACTCTCAAGTTGGAATCAAAGTGCAGAGGAACACAGGTGACATACCACAACATAGTCAAAACTGGTGCCACAAATCCTTCTCATAAGATTACTCTAAAATACCTCCACAGCTTTCAAAACCCAAGTAACTGTTTTGCAGTGCACCTAACTATCACAACTAGAGATACGCTTCCTAAACTGGAAATGTAAGAGGATGGGAAAAGCATGTAAATATAGTCTGCTGAATACAGGCTCCAGATTTTTAATTTGGATTTTAAATGATCAGATACTCACTTCAAGCCACAAAGAACCTGCCTTGCAGAAGTCTGACTCCTATGAGATCTGCCCCAAAACTGAGCAACTCCGACACCCTTCTGAGCAGCCTTCTAAACCAAGCTCAAATTACACCAGCATGGCAATTTTAATACTTTTCTGTACTTGCAGTTTGTCCAACATGGGCTCTAGACCAAACCTTAAAACAAACTAAGGGAATCACTAGCAGACACATTTTCTTTCACTATGGTAACATGTGAAAAAAGAAATCATCAGGAATATGACATTTTGTGTACTGCTAAATGTCAGGATATGGAAACATAATCCAAGAAAAGAGACCTTGAAGACTGGTGCTAATGATCTTTCACTCTGACCTATAAAGCACAGTGCAGTAATAGTGACTTTCAACTATCCTATTTGAGATTCAGCTCTAGTTCAGTGGCCCTATGTGTTCCCTTTCCTCTATGAAATTCATCATCCATCATGAATTGTACTTTTGCTAGTTGCTCCATTTCATGACATGGTGCTGTGGCCAAGAGGTGCTATACTGAGATGATCTACACACTTCAATAAACAACTTGGCAGCTAAAGTTAACAGTAATACAATCATAAATAATGTAGGTTGTAATATGTGTAACCTTGGGGAAAAGCTCTTAAGTACTATTTTCCATTCATTCAGTCAAGCTGCCTCCACACACAGAGCTAAAATTATTAAAAGCTATTGAGCTTCCATGAAAGGAAATTAATTGTCCAACAAAAAAGTTAAAAATTACTCCTTGTATTATAAAGTTCTGGAATTACTTGAATCATTGTTTAAAACAGCATCTAGTTCTCCAAAAATAATTTTTAAAAGTAGGTAATTTTCTCTTTTTTAAGAAATAGAACATGATTAATATATAAAACATAGAATAAGTATATTTTTAACTTTTTGATACCTTAAAATTAGGAGAAATTACTTGTTTACAGAATAAGATGATCTTTTTAAAATAACACCTAATCCTCCTTCCTTGATTTCATTAGTTATTTTCTTATTTTCTTTCACATAGCATATGCCTAGGAAATCACTTGAATATTATTAAAAAACATCTCTCTTCAAAAACAAACTTAAGTAAAATATTGCTATTTTGTATTTTGGTCTCCAACTTTAACACAGAGACAACAATACAAAAGTGAAAACAATTCATTGATTTATTGTGTGTATCTTACCACAGTACTGTGAAGCCCACAATACCTCCATAGACAGAAACAATCTGAAAGGTGTTCGCATCAAGGCTTAGAAGGAAATATTAACTACAATTTTAAACAGGAGAGATTAAACATGAAATATTAAATACATATTGTGCTCCCTGTAAATACTTAATTTAAAAGCTATACTGAGCAGTCAATGGATCACCAAGAAAAGCATTGAAATAGCGCAAGGACAGAGAAAAACTTTTATACTTCAAGAATTGGAACACCAGGATACATATAATAATTACAGACACTGTCTCTTTTATTTTGAGAAATATGCAGAAACACATTTCTAAGATGTGGGCAAACTGGAAAATCCTATGCGCACTATAAGTAAAGAACTTAAGAACATACTATCATTTCTGAGGGCGTTATTCAGCAGCTGGAAAAGCGGGAAGCTGTCCCAGGAGTCCTGTGGTTGTGCCTCAAGTGCTGAATCCATATCAACAGCATAAAGAGACAAAAACTTCTCTGCATGCTCAGCCAATAATTCTGGCCACCAGGTGAATGCCTGCAAACATGAGAAAATAGAATTACTAAACATGTGTCATAAAGCAAAGTGATGTGTTGTATCTATGGCAAAATCCACTTGGATACCTCACTTCACTTTCTATCTCATTTGGGGAGAATGAACAGGCCAAGTGAAGAAGGTGAAAATATCTACAAAACCTTGCCTCAAAAAGAAAATAAATAGTTTATGTTGGGAAAGATGATACAATAACAACAAAAAACACAACATAAAAAAATAGTATAAATCCCTGCAACCCTTTTTAGTTGAATGTGAAAAAAAAACAATGAAAGCCTTATCATTGAAAAACTACTGGATTTTGATTTCTTTCAATTCTATAAGCAATGACAATTTATTTTTGAAATAAATTGTTGTGACTAGATTTTCCACTTATTTGCTAATCAGAAGGGATGGTTTTAATGTGAAATTTAATTAATTGAATTCTAAGGTGTTTTTTAATATAGTTTTTTAAATTCCTGCTATTGCCTTAAATATGTTGGCTTTTCCTGAGGAAGACAACCAGTTTTCCTTTCACAAATGCTACGAATACATCTTTAGAACTTCAGTAATGTCTCTATTAATTTTCAGTAACTTTACAATATGTTGGAATACACACAGCTTGGGGAATCTTAGCATAAAAAATGAAACCTGTGAAAAGTAGTGTGTCAGCAAGTAAAGCAAGCTCTACTGTTTCACATTCAACTCTTGTACCTTTTTTCTGGCACCTAATTCTGAGCCTTGAAAGGTCACTATTAAACTGACTACTGGATCAGAGGGAACAGTATGATCCTGGAGTTAAAGATGAAATGAGCTTATGAAATAGGTTATCACACACTGCAGAGAGTGTTTTTTTCTAAGTTAACAATGATACTTGACTGCAAGAAATACCTGCATATACTACATAAGGAAATATCTTTGCTTTCAAACCTATGCCTCTCTTTACAAGTATCTCGTTTTTGAGTATATGGGATATATGTACCTTGATAGGTAGTAGCACTGAATTCTCACAACATCAGACAAAGTCAAAGCAATCCTCATTTGCATTTCGGAAAAAAATGTTCTAAATGGTGTAGAAGTATGAACTAAGACCTGAAAACACAACTTCTGAAAAGTGGTTTACAAGTACTTTTTTCCCCCCCCACCTTGGACTTTGTGATGAATGTCTGCAATTCTCTTCGATATGGGGCAGATGGGGAAAAGATGAACTGGCAGGAGGTTTTAAAGGAATGCTGAGCATCCTCTGCTATTACTGGAAAGTACTTTGTGTGTTGCAGTGTCAGGATTGAAGAAAGCCGATTTGCATCACGGTGAAAAAGACAGATGAGGCTTCAAAAATTTTGGCAAAAGTTTGAAATGTAGTCTTTTCCCTTAAACTGGAGAAAGTTTCTCATTCATAACTCCAGTTTAAAGGGGAGCTCACCAAAGCTGCAGACTCCTTACCCTAGTAAATAACTTCATGCAAACAAAGAAAGCAAGAAGAAAGGAAATGCATAGAGACATTGGCAAACACCCCCTTTAGACAAGCAAAACTCTTTCTTGACAAAGCCTCAAAACAAACAAAGCAAAAACAAACCTAGAAAACAGCACATTTTCTATGTTTTTCCCTCTTGAAATGGCACTATGAACCCAGACAGAATTTCTTCAAAACCTCTCAAGAACTACCCATCATGCTTAGGAAGCAAGAAAGAACAGGAAAACAAATACTACTGCAGAGACAGTGGTTCAGTCATTATGGACAATATGAAAACAGGCTAAAAGCATTTAGCAATTGGTGACATACAAGAGAACAAAAACATTGAGCAGATTAAAGGAAGAATGAAGTTCTTTGATTCTAGAAAGACAAACAAATGTTGCAAAACAACACCAGAAATCATCAGAACAATTTGTGCTACACATCCAATGCAGAGTTCCATGCCATAGATGGTGAAAAATAATGCTTAGTTCATCACAAATCACATACCTCTCTTCCCTTTGGGAATCCCAAAAATTTTGAAGTGTTATGAATAAAAAAAAAAAATAAAAAAAATCTAGTATTAAAAATGTAATACAATATTTTAGAGATTAGCGATCTTTTTTGTCAAATGCACCATCACTCAATATTTATAAAACATTATGATGTGAAATCACCATATTTCATCTTCCATTATGAACAGATACTCTATAATTTTTAAATCTATTTCTCAGATTTTGACACTGAAATTTCACATGCTCCATAAATTTCAGTGAAATCAAACAGCTATTACATGAATGAAGAAAAGGGGAAGAAATCCTAAAATTATTCTTTTCAAGCTTAGATAAGACTGAAAACTTCTAATGAATTGATTTTCTCTGAAGGCATAAACAATATATTTACTCTGCTGAAAAATACCACACCTCTGACTGCAAGTAAGTAGTATAATTTGTCAGTTTATTCTGTGTTCTTTCCCAAAGAAAACTAATATTCTTACAGTAAAGCACATCCTCAAAAGACAAAGACAATAATATATACATTTTATTAACTAATCATTACAGAGTAGCACACTGGCAACAGTAGTGTAGAACAGGACCTCCAGGGAATTTCAAATCATTGAAACAGCTGTTTCTTCAGTAAAAGATAAAACATCTATAACAAGTTCACACATGACAGATGTAAGCTAAAAACTAGATTCCATAGTGTGATATAAAAACAGATGTTTTCAACGATCATATTTATACCTATATATACTAAATCATGTTTATCCCTTTGCATATATGTCTCAAAAATATTTAATGAGTTTTTAAAAAATATTTTAAAAACAATTTCCTGGACCTAAGAAAAGTATATTTATTAGTAAAATGTTAATAATATATACAATTGTGTGTAGCTGGTCAAGTTTATTTTTGTAATTCCTTCATATAAAAGGTGCTATAATCCTAAATATTCTAAATATTATGATTTCTGTATCTTGAAGCAAGAGACTTGAGTCAGAAACATGAAACCATTCCATTTTATTTCTTCTATGCTATTTCAAAAAGTCTAAGTTTAAAAGCACTACTTTCCAACCAACAGAAGAGCAATGTGAATGTGATTATGACATCTATAATTATTTTTAGCTTAAAATCAAGACCTATACACTGTGATGAAAACCAGCATTCAGTTGTATCTTCTTTCCATTTTGAATGAGAGGTGAAAAGTTGGAAGGAATAACTGTATAAGGCTATGAATCTTTTCCATACCATTTCACCACCTCCAGCACAAAGATGTTTTCTCTATTTTATGCTCTTTAGTTTTCATTTCTAAAACTACAGCTCATTCAAGCGAATTCAAGTAGAGTTTTATTTCATTTCACTTTTCATAAGCTTCAAGTCTCTCATTCCTCTGTAAATGTGAACTGCTTTAAACATATGTCAAAAAGTAAAGCTAAAATGTTTCTTGACAGAATTGCTTCACATCAGGGGAGAAAAAAATCTAGAAACAGACCATTCTCTACAGTAAATGCAGTAAGGGCCTCACCTCTGAATGATGTTCCTCATTTTGCTGTAACACTTCAATACAGAGTTCTGCAAGGTGAAGAACATCTTCCAGTTTTCTAGCAGGTGTTGCTTGGTTCATAGTCTCTGAATACAAAATGCAAACCAAAATTGCTGTCGTTAGAAATAAGATTCAATAATAAGGGAGAACACGTTCAGAAAGAAAGGGAATGGTGCAAAGTTAGAATACCCTGAAGTACAGGCAATTTCACATATTAAGGACAGTAGTTTATTAAAAGTCAATGCACCTGAATGTCCAGGTCACTAGAAAGAAAGAATACTTTATTCACAAAAGAACCACTAATCATTATAAACATTATCTGATTTAATATGCGAGAAGTAACAGGCACATCAATGTATTAGATGCTCAACTTCTGTAATGAGCAATTTCTAATTTTCTTCAAGGTCAGACATACAAAGACAGCAGACACTAGAGACCTCTTTCATTATTGCACCACCAGTACAATGCCATTCTCACAAGATGATTCATTACTATCTGCAGCAAGATACATGCATCTTGCAGCAGTCAAAAACTCATGTTTTTCTAAATAAGAAATTCTATTTTAGACATGCATTTAAAAATAAGGAAAGTACAAAACACAATAATTATTCAAATACATAATTTCTAATAATTGATTTGTTCTACAATTAATTTTCTACCTGCTGTGAAGCAGAGTCAATCTACATTCTTTTCAGTACCATAATGAAAAGGAGTAATAGGAAATAAAATGTTATAACAGAATTGACACAAATTTACTAAAAGCAGCACATGAAAAAAATGAAGGACAAATGCAGAAGTTGTAAATTACATGATAATCACTTATTCTACAGAGCAGACTTCAAAAAGAAAGCAAACAACAAAGGCAAAACAAATGCAAATAGAATTCTTACAAGGCAATCAAAGTCAGTTTAGTTTTCAATGAAAAAAAATAATCTTAGGACTACATCCCAGGAAGAGTAACTGAAAATAAGAGAACAATAGAAATTTTTTACAATCATAGCTTCATCAAGAAATTTGTCTGACTACATTATTTGCACCATGAGGAATAACTTCAGTATTAACTTTCTGAGCTTATTTACTTAACAAAGCTCTTGTAACTAAGAGTAATCTTAGTGGAATGGAAAATATGTTGAACAATATAATCATAGAATCATAGAATAGTCTGGGTTGGAAGGGACCTCAAAGATCATTGAGTTCCAACCCCCCTGCCATAGGCAGGGACACCTCCCACTAGACCAGGCTGCCCAGTGCCAGTGCCCAGTGCTTGTCCAGCCTGGTCTTGAACACCTCCAGAGAGGGGGCATCCACAACCTCTCTGGGCAACCCGTTCCAGTGTTTCACCACCCTCACTGTAAAGAATTTCTTTCTTATGTCAAATCTAAACCTACCCCCCTCCAATTTCCATCTGTTGTTTCTAGTCCTCCCATCCGATATTGTGTTAAAAACTCCTTCCCCTGCCTCTCTGTAGGACCCCCTCAGGTACTGATAAGTTACTATGAGGTCCCCTCTGAGCCTTCTCTTCTCCAGGCTGAACAACCCCAACTCCTTCAGCCTGTCCTCATAGGGCAGTTGCTCCAGCCCTTTGACCATCCTCGTGGCCCTTCTCTGGACCCTCTCCAACAGCTCAATGTCCTTCCTGTGTTGAGGTCTCCAGAACTGGATCAATTCTCCAGGTGGGGTCTCACCAGTGCCAAGTAGAGGGGTAAAATCACCTCTCTGGACCTGCTGGTCACACTCCTCCTGATGCAACCCAGGATTTGGTTGGCCTTCTTGGCTTCTTGTAATCATACATAAGGCATGGTTACATTAACCAGGTTTGCAGAGGACTTAGGCAGATGACAACATAAAATTAGTGAGGATCTCAGGAATCCTATTTTCTCATTTTCTGTATACATCTTTGCTGACCTTTCTTTCCCAATTCATGCATTCATCATCTTGTAGAATGTAACTGGATTAATCAAAAAACCTGGAAACTAACTCCTTCATGTTAAAATGAATATTGAACTGCACTAAATAATTTTAACACTTAACATTCCTGACAATTCAAAACAACTTTTCAGGCAGGTGACCTTGTCCAGTTCTTCAGTCCTAACACACTGATGCACAGTTCTTTGATGAAAAACATAGCTGTAATGCAATATTTGAAAGAACAGTGGATTGTGATCTCCAGAAAACATCTACTTAAAGATGACTATATAATCATATTATTTCCAGGAAAAACAAACAAACAAAAAAGTAGGCAGTTAATACTATACAGAATTTGCAAATTGGATACTGTAGAACAATCCCATTAATATAACCACACCTATATTAATGTGATGTATTTAGTGAAAGGAGAAAGGATCTGTTCCAGCCCTTATATAACGTAAAGTTTACTCTTGGATTCAGAACTAAGCAGCGATTTCTATACTTGTGCTGCACTTAATCTGTTGTTTCCTCTAATGGTCAGGGTCCCTCACTCCCCAAAGACAAAGCAAATACTATTCATCAGTGCCAGTATTACTGATGTCAATGACCCTTAGAAAGAAACCAGTATTAATAACACAGAATATGACTGGCACATCTGATTTCAGCATAAACTACTCTATTACAAATTCAGTGGAGTCTTCATAGACCTTAACACTAAAAAAGGTAAACAAATGCATAATAACATTAAGAATTGCACTCATTCCTAATGAAAAAAAAAAGGCCACAAAGTACTCAAAAATTACATCCTGAAAAGGGCTCCTCTAAACTACTAAGAACATAATTTTAATAACTCCATTGAATCCGATGTTGCCTTTTTGTATTGGTACAAGTTCACTTATTTCATGCCTAACAATGACTACAGAGTGGACTGCTTTATCAGTCAGAAAAACAGGAGGAAGACCATAGACATTAGCAAACTGTAAGATTTTCTTAAACCAGCACTGAGGAGACCATGATAAAGAGAAACACACTCTCAGAAAAGTACTAATTCCATTGAACAAGGCACAGAGGAAATGCAGTTTTGCTCACCTGTATTGATGCCATGAAATCTGATCAGAAATGGAATTAAAAGGAGAAGAATTTTGGTTTTCAGTAAGAAATGGAATTGAATGGAGAGTCTGTTTTTGTTCACGTGTTTTTTTGTTCATTTGCAAAGCATTACAAGCCAAATAAAATAAAGGATGAGAGATGTGGTAAGAAGAGCTCCTACACAGGAAGAGTGGGAACATTTGGTAAGGAGAAGACCTACATAGGATGAAGGATGATCTGGCATAAGAAAAAAAACAGTTGTAATAAATTTTTAAAGCCAAAAATGCTAAGAAGGTCAAAGCCTACACATTTCCCTTTGAGGTGAGTATGCCAACTTTCTGAATGATGTTTCATTACATAAATGACCAGAAAAGTGGAAGTAATTATGCTCAGCTAATTCCAGTTACGTTGTTAACTATTTACTAGTTTCTTCTGAAACTATTAATTAAAACATTCAAATTACTCTTAATGCTTCATACAGCCTTTGATAATTTAAAAATTATTATTTTCCTATAGGATTTATTAATGAGAAAAGTTAGCATATAATTGCACTCACTCTTCATCTTCTGACACATCTCTCGAAATTTTGCTGGTGTTTACTTATTCACAGGAGAAGTAAATACATGCAATTTCACCTGGAAATTATTTGCTTCCCTACATTTTGCTTAGGTTCCACCTAAAGCTGCCTTTTCTATCAGTAATTAATGACCTTTCTCTTTCCAAAATCTACTAAGTATGTGTTATGGATAACCATAATTTACATGGGTGTATAGACAAGAGGCCATGAAGTAATTTGAGAGAAAAAGAACAAAATATTAACTTCTTTTAACCAATCAAGTGGTATAATTGAAATATTGAAAAAAATAGACTGGCACCTAGAAGTTTTAGAACCTCAGAAAATCTGAGCACAATACTCTGATTGTCTTTGTAAGCATAAAAAAACTACAGGAATGAAAACCTGTGCTGTCAGTTTTCATTACATTCATGATGCCTTTCTCTCCACAATTACTAAGGGTTGTTAAGATCTGTTTACACTACTCAAACTAACAAGTTGCAGCAGGAGTCAAGTCAGTAAATATGCCGCTTGACATCTTTTAGAAAATAAACAGAAAAAGCCATCAATCATCTCTTTTCAGCTTCGCATTCTGCTGAAATGAAAAAGGAAGCCAGGCTTTGCAAATAATGGATGCTTTCTCAAGTACACATTATGAGTGAGTCATAGGTACCCAGAAAATATTGTTAAATGAACTAAGTTAATTGACTAAAATGTTACTGAAATGAAAAGGTGACTGCTCCATGGACAGATAGTGCCCAGGGCCAGAAGGTACTGTCAGATCATTCAGTCTGAATCCTGTGTCACACAGGTGAGAGAGCTTCCCCCCGTTTCTCCTTTCTGGAGCCCATTAGTATGTCTAAAATCTTATCAGTTATGGCTAAGACCTAAATTAAGCTTGCTTTCCAGAAGAGAGTTAATCCTTAAGACAAATGTGCAATTCACCTCTTTTTCTCCCCAGCATGTCAGCTGTTCAATGCTGGTGTTTAATTTCATATTGGTATTTGCCAGGTACAGGAGTCTGCTGATTAAATAAGTGATGCTCCTCCTCAGGTATGAAGATGGTGCAGCTGGGAGGTACATGCCTCTGCCCAGCCAGTCCTCCTGCTGTGACACCCTTACTGTTTTTTTCCCAGTCCAGTATTCCACCTTTCCTCTTTCTGCAAAGTATATACAAACTAAGACACAAAGGAGAGCAACCTGCCTGGAGAATATAATAGAATCATAGAATGGTTTGGAAGGGACAAAAGACCATCAAGTTGCAACCCCCCTGCCATAGGCATGGACACCTCCCACTAGATCAGGTTGCTCGGTGCCTTGTCCAGCCTGATGAAGGGCTCTGAGAAAGGCTCCAGATTCACAGCCTCAGTAAGCATATAGGAATATGCCAGCCAGATGGAGCTGAAGACTTCTGCTGTGACATTGCAGCAACCAGGATCTGGCCAAGCTCATTTTATGCCTAACTGTAACAGAACATAGAGTTTGCATTTTGATCCTTTATATCAGACAACTGGCATTTTGTTTTGAATTTTCATCACCACTGTTGCACTGGTTGTTGGCAGTACTTAGTTGTCATGCTACTTAGCATTTGAGCTACCACCATTCAATCCTGCAAAATGTCCATAAGTGGAGGTGTCTGACCACCCTCTAATCTGCTTCTGTGCATGTGCCAGAATCAGACCCATAGAAGGGCAGATAACAGGATGCCAGTCTCCTTCCAGGACATGCAGCACAGACAGCAATGCATGGCCTGAGCATGTTTTGGACTTTCTGAAGGAATATTACCTGCTTGGATATTGTACAGCAGGACCTAAATCTTCACGTGCTTCTTTTCAAATGCAACTGCAGTGCATGGAGCCTAAGCTTCTTTGACAAGAAATCTGATTTACTCACTCCAGATAGGGAGCAACCTCATATTGAGGCAGGGCAGATGACAGAGAAGTTTTGCAGTAAAACAACCTGTGACATAATTTACTAATATGGATACTTCATAATTTGAATGATATGGAACCAACTCTGCTCCAGTAGGATTTATTAATTTGGACTTTCTGACACATGAAACCAGCAACATTGTTTTTAGACTTGTTTAAAAAGCAGTACAAACAACAATAAACTGGAGCTAATCTATGCTGCTAGACTCAAACCGACTCTCTGTAGTTAATCTGCAACTGGGATAATCCACCCACAGACAATTTAGATTTCACTGTGGAGGATTTTCTTGCAAATTCTCACTGAATTAATTCTGCATGAAAGAGTAAGGAGGGGACATCTGGGAGGACATCCTACTCAAAACATTTTGATTAAAAAAATAATAATGAAGTTGAAACTGATTTTTCCATAAATTATTTCCAAGAGCTCAGTAGGATTTTAAATGATATGGACAAAAAAATTTAAAAATTAATCTCCATTATCACCTATGACAGAGATTATGAAATTTGTAGAAAGTTGAGAGTTCACATCTCCTTGTCTATAATTTTTAAAAAATGGGCCATACAATAATGCTTTCAGTTTTAAAAAATTGTTCATGTTTTTCAATGGAATCACTGTAATGGAGCAATAGAAATTTTAATCTTTATTTATAAAAAGGATGCTTTTTGTTTTATATGAAGCTGTGAAGAAAAAAACATTTGAAGAGGTAAAAGTAGAATAAAAAATGTCACAGTTGAAAAGAATTCTCAATTTTTAATTACTGATCAATGTCACAATTCATCATTCTTTGTATTTTCATTTTGGCACTACTGATACAAGCATTCAGGATTTTCTTCCTTCACCTCACTTCTAATTTCTCTTCAAAAGTGGAAAGAATTCTCAACACTTTCTGTTCCAGTGGAATAATACTCAGAGGTAAAAAAACATGGCAAACTGAAGAGCTCCATGAATGAAGGGATCTGAATAACTGATATACTAGACTGGGGGAAAACTGGCACTTGAAAGTGCAGACTTATTAACAAGTGTTTTTAAAAAAAATCTAATAATTTTAAGAGTCTGAATTTTAGGAATGGGAAAGATGGGAATGGCTAATCTAATGCTAAGGTAAGGAGTAGTATAAGTAATGTTGACAATTATCAGCTTTTAAACAAACTTTGAAGAAATGACTAATTAAGGAAATTGAATTAACTGAAAATAGAATAAAATATAATACAGATTTGCAAATCTAAGTCAGGCTAGACTTGTGTAGTGGCTCTTCTTGAAAGGATATTTTCTTAGAGAATGAAATCACTATATCTCATCTATTGTGACTTCACCAAAGCATTTGATAGTGGGCCTCGTGGGAAAACTACCAGTTAAGCTGAAGAAAGTAAGGATTAAAAAAGAAACTGTGTTGGATAAGAGAAGCCGCCTCAAGAGAAATGCAATAAGCACTATGAAAAAGGAAGAAAAGGTTTCTTGAAGATCGATCAGTCTTAGATCTTAATATTTTCACCAATTACTTCAGAAAAAATATTAGAAATGCAATGCTGTTAAAAAGTGGCATGGTAAAAATGCAGTAACAGGAACAGGATAACTCCAAAGAATGAGAGAGAGAAACAAAATCTAATAGGGTGGAAGAGTGGTTGGAGATAATGAAACGCTAATGAAAGAAGGAACTGTCTCTTCTTCATTAGGGACAGAGGACAAAGTCAGCGAGCTAAAAATTAAGAACTAACTTGACTGGAAGGTGATTCCTTCCCCTACACTGCACACAGGAATTGAAAAGTCCTCCACATGGGAAAAGCAGGGGGTGGAAAATGGGAAGAGCAGCTGTTAAGGGAGGATCTATGTACCTTTATGAAGGAGGTATCAGGACATGGACCTAACAATCCAGCAGTTCTTTTCCAGATTTCTGCTCCAAAATTGACATCTGGGATGTTCACCTGTATCCTCTTTCAATGTATTTGCAGAACAGAGACCAACAAGGAGTTGTGGTGCTGTGCAACTCATTCATTTTTGTTTGTTCAGTGAAACGAACATACATGGAGAGCTTTAATCAAGTCCTCTCCAGGTACAATGACGCTCTCCACTTGCCTTCTCAATTTCAATATTGTTTGTAGTGTTCTTCTTTTAAAGTCCAATAGATCCTTCTGAGCCTCGAGGGCATTTACATACTACCCTTCCTTTAGAAACATGTATGTAAGAAGTATGTTAAAGATCAATGTCCTTTAAAAAAAAGGAAAGTGTTGAGTTGCTCCTGACCTTCTATTGTATGGAGTTAACAGTTTTTCAACCTTTGGCAGTCTGTCTCACACACAGAGAAATATAGGGATGACTATTTAGGCACAATGACAGATACAGCCCTGTTCACTTCATAGCTATTTACCACTTTAATTCCTAACCCAGAACCTTTATTTCTCCATGGCAAGCTAATGCCCTTGTGCTGAAAAATTAAATTACACATAAGTTTCTATAATTCCAAGTACATTTAAATGGGGAAACATATTAATTTGTGATAAGGAAGAAATGAACTGCTAATGGATGTGTATAAAATAGAACTATGAAATATGAATTCTGTGCAAGAAAGGCCATCTTTTTTGAAGGACAGAAAATAGGTGAGGGAGGCAGGCTATTCACTGGAAGCTATATAAAATGCATCTGAAAGGTATTTGTCTCTGATCTCAGCATCTAGCTGAGTTATATTCAGTTCTATTCAGCGCTATCAGTAAGATGACTTAACTCAAGTTAAAGACTGAAGAAGACAAGAAAATACACCACACACAAAATTATCTAAAAAGTACATTCAAGTAGCAGAGTCTCAAAGGCAACACATGCTGAAATGAAAAGAGATTTTCACATATTGATGCAGTGATCATATCTTTGAAAAATTATAAAAACATTTTGCAAGCTACAAGGGCATTATGAAAGCTATTAGACATAGTTAAAAATTAAAATAGTAGGTTTGCTGCTGTTCTCCTCATAATGCCAATTGTACAGACTGGACAGATTAGATACTCCATGAGAATTTCAGTTGCAAGTGTCATAAGGAATGACATGCTGGACACAGTCTAATTGTCACTACAAATATATTTATTATTGAAAAAAGCTCATTCTATATACTCAATAGTACAATGGCATGAGATTACTAAATAAAATGTCATCCTGACTGCAAACAAATCCTCTTGATGCTTATACAACCGTGTCTGCCATTAAGAAAGTAACCAGCATCTTCAGGGAAAGCATTCAGTCTTTTTCAACTGAGACTGTGAAAGTGAGAGCACTTGGGGAACAGACCTGGGAACCTGGCAACCACACTGCTCAAAAAGGATCCTCACAACAAAAACAATTTGCATTCACCTCTGCATCACCTAACAAGGACACTCCTGCAATTCAAGAACCTCTACGTAGCACCTAGTGCACAAATTAAAGGGTAAATAATAGTTATCAAGAAACAGTTTTTCCTTATTTTCCAAAACAGTGCAATATATGGTATTATGACTGAGCACACCATACACCAAGTTCATGATGAAAACTGCAGTTCAGGTAATGACACCAACAGGAGCTGCTTCTCTTTGCATCAGACAAATGAATGCAAAGGGACAAAAATTCTGATGAAACAGTCTGTTCTCTCTTTTCCGTAGAAGTAATCTTTTGGAGTTATTTTCAACAGAGTTTTTAGTCAGAAGCAGAATTTAAATAAGCAATTTATAAACCCACTGCTCCATCTAACTTGCACAGTGAATTTCCATTTACTCAGGGTGTCTGAAGCTTTCCACTCATCCATTCTCTAACATAACTATTTGCCAGATCACATAAGGGACAGCTTTACTATCCTTCCTAAAGAACATGGCAATTGTTTTATTTTAAAGTGTGCACAAATCCAATGTATAAAACTGTTGAAATTAGGTACAGGGATTTTTTTCTTCATGCGTGTAACTGCATGTCACCCATGCTTAATGGTCTGTATTTCTGATATAATGAGTCTGATAAAAAATAGCAGGTTTGTGTGGTACAATGAAGGTTTATACTTAAGGTAATGCAAATTATTTAAAATCACATGGCTGATGTCTCAGAGTGCAAAGGACACAAACTTTATTTTTCTCCTTTCACAAATGAATTTCAAATTAAAAAAAAAAATTCCAGTTTACAGATATACTTAATTCAATGCCCACGGGTGGAAAAATAGAAAATTGAATATTTATGTCATCTAGATTTAGGTATTTTACTAAGCCAGGAAACTTTCTTAGGCAGCATTTGATGATCTGAGATAGGTCCTGTCATAGAAAAATTGCTGGAGGAGTCTCAAATTGCTGTGAATCACCTGAACAAAATGAGCTCATATCAACTCAGTGTAACATAATGGGCTGTGGCACAAATGCTCACATCACCACCGCATCACTTGGTCTCATCTCTAATGTTAATTTTCAAATTGAGCTCTTCTATTTTGAAAGCATTTGAAATCCAGCAGAAGTTTCAGGAACCAATGGAATTTTCTGAATCTTCAGTTATGAATACTGACTTTAAAATTAGTAGGTTTTAGATTTTGCTAGAACCTTTTCCTTGTATGGAAAGGAAATCAGCTGTTCTATAAAAATGAACCAGCTTTCCCTCTCCAAGCTCCTTATTGGCAAGACGTTCCATTTAGAACAACTTTTATGTAACTTTTGCAGTTATCATCCTAGTCTTTGCAGACAGAAAATTATTTCATCCTGAGAAAACAGTGCCCCTTCCCATAACTGGAGATAATATTTGTGGAAACTCCACAAGCATTGTGATCATGCTTCCATTGGGTCTGCGTGTCAATCTTTAAAAAGGAAAGGCAAAGTGTATCTACTCCAAAGCATCTATATGCACAACCCCTCCTACTACTAGTACCAGTATGTACTAGTAACCAGTACTACTCAGCCACAAATACTACTTCAGCTATGCTCTTTTTATGATCACACTGTTCAATATTAGCATATAAGCACACAAAAAATTCTTTGCACTACTGAAGAAAATACAATAGATAAGCTTCATGAAATTGGGAACACAAAGAGCAACCATCCTCATAACCTTCAGCTGTAACGAGAAAAAATAAATACATCACCAAACAAATACCAAAGTAAAACTAGCTTTATTAAAGCAATTCTCCTATCAAGGCCTACCAACAGTGGGCCTACCAGCAGTGGGTTACTGTTTTTGCCGTTGAGTATGATGTTACATTTCTCTAAACACACAAATTGATTTCTGAATTTAACAGACAAAATTTTCTGTATCACTTATGCTACACCATTTCGACATAAACTACAATTGCACCATATTCCAAAATATGGCATATTCTAAATTCCTAATAAATACACACACCAGAGTAAAATTCCAGTGTAAATGAAGCACACATGGACTATACTACATCTAAATTAATTTTTATATTCACACTTGGTCTGATTAAGATCTTGACATTGTTGAAATCAACAAAAATAACAGAATAACAGACAGAGCACTAAATGTAGTACATGCAGACAAAGAGTAATCACCTGAGTCCTTTTCTGCGGATGCTAAGTATAAAACAAAAGAGAGAGGGGGGGGGAGAGAGAAATGAACCATCATTAAAGAAATATAACTATTTTCATTTCACTAAAGTAGAAAAAATACCAAATAAAGATTTAAAATCCTCCTAAAATCCTGAATACAGTGACAGTCAGGACAGGTCACCTGGGTTTTGTCAGCTAAGTGGAAAATGTTGCTTGTGTTTAGGTAGCTTTTATATACTAGTTCTATATTGTCTCTATTTCAGATTCAGTGCCTGAGTTTGCATCCATATTGTGCTTGGGAATTTCTAAATATAAATAATGGCAGAAGAATGTAAGAATATTGCTTTTGTTAGAGCCACCTTTGTATCCCTGCCTTTTAGGTAATTATAATTGGACTACAGCTGATATTATCATGCAATTGTTGTGTTTTGACTGATTGCTATGACATTGTTCAATGAAGAAATATTTAAAGAATAGGAATAAAATCCCCAAAATTTATAACAGCTACATTTGAGGTTTTCAGTAAAGTTAGGCAGATAATGGCATATATGCTTTTTGTATGGGATTTGAGGAGTAAGCCATTACTGTAAACACCAACTTTCAATAGGAAAAGGTAATTTCAGTGCAAGGACACAATACTGCTCCCACAAATCTAAAGAAGAATGGAACCTATTTCTGAGAATGATTGCATTTACATTGGTCAAAATGTAGGATATTTGTAATGATGTGAGTAAAGCAAGCAACAAATACACGTGTCATTGCTGCTGAAAACAAACATGTTTCATTTTCTGATGTTATAATGCTTGAGTCCTTCAATTTCAAATAGCACTCTACTCTCAGAAAGTACTTAACCTATTTCTAGCTGAGGAACTAGACATATGCAATTATTTGTTGTGTTTTGGCTTTAGAATTACATGAGTATAAAACTGCTTATAGAAACCTAGATATATTTCAATCAAAGACAATAATTAAAAAAAAATTGCAAGCTGAAATATGCCACAGTATAGACGACACAATGTGCTGTTCTAGCTCACTGCAGTCTTAACATCATGTGTATCTTAAAGTGCAAAATTTGCTTCTAATAGCAGAACTGCTGCACTTCTCAAGGATACAGGTAAAAATCCTGGGCAAAACTGCATTTACTTCATTGTGAAAAAACTTCTGCAATCCAGTTTAGTATTACTGAGTTAAGGTATCTTTTGCACGCTTTTGTCGTCTTATAAAAATGGTTCTATTTTTATATCCATTATTTCAGTATGTTTGCTAAAAACTGAAATATCAAAAATGAAGAAAATCTCTTTTATGAAAACAGATTGATAAAAACTAAGGAAAATAGTGTTTTTGCTTTTTCTAGAATAGATTTAACATTCACCCTTCCTTTAACACAACATGATATCATAATTAATTATGATAAACTGGTTACTAAGATGGTTTCATGTTGTTACTCCCATGATACAATACAGGTTGCTATAGAGATGAGTTGTTTTTCTTTTTTTAATCACTTGTGAGATTGCTTAACTGATGTTTTTCTGAGAATTTGAGCAGAAATGGAAGGAAGAAAAAAGTTTGCTTTATACTACTGCTAAACATATGAGGTGTCTCAATTTTTCTGTCATTCTTTGAAAATGCACACTATGCATAAAAATTGGATTTTTTTTAAAGCAGGATTAATTTTTCATGTATTTTACTTCCAAAAAACCAGTTTTTATAGATGTGCAAACACTATTTTATACTCGTGATTATATCTGTACAAGTGTATCTCAAGCCTTCTGCACTTTATGGAGAACAGATGTGTCTTGAAAAGGCAACTATTACGACCTCCTTTTTATTTTTTCTAAGGTTTACAAATATTAAAATAACATTGCATGTGATAGTGTTTTTATTTTTTGAGCAAAATCTTCATTGATTTCATGTTACACATTTTAGGACACAACAAAATTGCTGATTACCATTAGACCTAGTGTTTTTTCCCATTAGCTCATTCAGAAAACTGGGATGTAATCAGTTTCAATGATCTAGTTTTTATTACATATCTGACAAGACAACAACAAAAAACAAGTAAGAGTTATCTGTCCACCTGCCTTGTCAGTAAGCAGAAGTAACCTGAAAGAAATTAGTTTTATACTAACCTGACCATTTTAAGTCACTGTTACTGCTGGTAATGAAAAAATTTCTGTCAGTAGTCTAATTACTAGAAATAGTTAGAGAACCCATAAACAACCTTTTAGATTTATGGAGAACTCAAAAGTAAGAACAAAGGGCAACTTAAATTAAGAAGTCCCAGTCTTCTATTCAAACAGGGTCCCAGGAGGCATATTAAAGCAATGAATAGCAAAAAGCTCCATAGTTCACCAGCTGAGATTTTAATGAGACATTTCCCCTTGCTGTGGAAAGGGTTTGTTCAGGAAAGGGAAAAGGCTGCTCTCAGAATATTCAGTTAAAAGGCATTGTTGGCTTTTACAGCCACTTTGGCAGTTGATTGCTGTACTAACCTTCTATTTTGGCATATTCTGTAAGTCGAGTGTAATTGATCAAGGCAGCCTTCTCCAGACATTTTCTAACCACTTTCTTCACCTCTTCTGCTGGTATGGGAGTGGCAATATCTTTCATTAAAACCTGTGGCAGAGACAATGACACCACTTGGTTACACTCATTACCCAAAACCCAAGGGGAAAGGATAAAAGTATTCTAAAGTTACTATATATCTCGTAATGACTAAAGGCAGAAAACAAAAAGGAACTGTTTCAGATGGAACTAGATCTCTGCCTTTGAATGTTCTTGTTCAGCCCTAATTTGACTGCCTATATGATACTTATACACAATAGCTGTACCATTTGTCATCTGTGGAAAAGCTTCCTCCTCTGCATAACCATTGACTTCAGCAGTGTAAAAGAGTAACATCACCAGAGCTAGCTAATACTGACTTGCTTTTCTTCAGCATGTCCTTGCTGTGAAAAATAGTTATCTACAGTAGCCAGGAGAAATATTAAACTTGGGTGGAATATTTTATTATGGACAAGTAGAAAAACAGATCATAGCTCTTCTAAAACCTGCTAGTTTTTAAAGCCTATTGATCTTTAAGGACTTCAATAAAATGGGTCAGCTGTTGCAAGAGAATATAATACCTCTTTCTATGAATGAAAGATCATACACTTCGGGCTACACGTAACAACACTGGTCATCCAAACAAATGGAATAAATATTGTAATCAGTTCACTTGCATTTTTACTTTAATTTTATACTCCATTAATTTTCAAGAGGCAGATGAAAACAAAACTCACTATGTTTCTACATTTTAATATAAATAATGAAATTTTGTATAAACCAGCCTTTTACAATTGCTTCTCAAATGGATTCCCAGACAAGCTACACCTGTATAAAATACACCTAAAAATTAGTGATAAAGGGAAGGAAATAGGTATGGTCTGTATAGGAAGGACAGAAAAGAAACAGGTTCAGCAACAGAGAAGCTATTGAAAAGATGCAGTTGCAAAGCAAAATTCTTTAATTTTTTATATATATATATATATGACATCCTTACCTTTGTTAACTTGCTTCTTTTAAAGAGTAACTTCTGGGTTAACAAGAAGGGAAAATACAATAAAAAACTTTGCTTCTGGATCTGTATTTTTTTTTCAGAATTTTCAAAGTAAAATAAAATGTTTGTAGCCAATTGTGTATTCACAGGTATAGGCGTGTACATTTATTCTCAGCTGACAAAGCTGTTGCTTGATCACTAGACAGAGATCACCATTGCCACTTGCAATAGTATGAACAGTGAGAGGAAATGGCTGTTTCATGTAACACAAAGGAATCTACACAGCACTACAATCATTGAGACTGTGAGTGAAAGAAAACATATATATTCAGGCTCTCTACATGTTTTTGAACATGGCACAGCATTTGTAAGGCAACATCTCCACACATTGAGCGCTTCGCAGTGTAGAATGACTGACAGTCCTGAGGACCAGACCTCTCAGATTTTGGCAGAACTACAAAGACTAAGATCTAAGCTTTTTAAAAATTCATATCTTTGCTGAGTTCCTGCTGATACAGTTCCTCTGGAATGTCAGCAAGAAAGTTCCCTTTCCCCAGAGAAGTCTGAGATGTACTTCCAGTGTTTTCTTTCTCAGTCAATACAAGAGGATTTGGTGGGCAATAGTTTGCATTTATAAGTGTCTGTACTAGTTTTGCTGCATATAGCTTTTTCTTCTTACATTTATTTGATTATGTGTTTATGGAAGATTATTTGGATTATATAGGAATTTTAAAATCTTGCATATCAGTATAGACAACATCAGCAGCTCAGTAGAAAACAGAAAAAGGAGGCTCTTAAGTAGCCTGCTACTTCAAAGGTAATCCTGAGTAATCATTACATTATAAAAAATGGAGAGTCACTACAGTGGCTTGAAGTGAAAGTCCAGTAAAGAAGTCCCAGAAAAAACAGCTGCTTGTCTCTGTGGAAAACATTGAGAGAAAAACCTCCCAGAGAACAATTAAAACCAGAAGTAAAATAAATACCCAAAAGGATGCTGAGCCTGCTTTCAGTAGCCTGAAGGCAAAATAAAAAGGCAGACTCAGTACTAAAGCAGAATTTAAAATATATTGTCCAACTTACCCTTTCAAGTAATGAAAGTGTTGCTTTTAAAGCTCCTTCAGGACGTCCAAAAGGGAAACAGTATCTTGTAAAGTTAATTTTAAAAAAGGAAGAAAAAAGAGTGTGAGAAAATTATGAGAATTATTACATGTAAGTTAAAAAATTTACTAAGATGTAAGTGTACACAACTCCCCTTAAATTATGTGAGCAGAAGACTCCCATATCCAGAGTTTCAATAAAAGCAGGAAGGCCTCTTCAGTAGCCTGCTATTGGAGCAGTAGAGTACAGTACCATCTGCCCACTAGCAGCTCAGACTTAAATAGATAAAAAATATGATAGGCAAAAAGCAGCACTTTCTCAACTCTGAATGATATTTAATGGTCCTGATGAACCAATTGTCATTATTCTGGAAAGTAGAAGTTTCTATTCATATGGGAATAAAAATGCCTGCAGATATTTTTTATGTTTTCCTATTATATTATAAATCACTTGAAAAAGTTATATTAGTTTTATCAGGTAAAATGGAAACCATGACTACTTCTGCCTTGATACTTCTAAAATCATGTAAAATTAAAATCTGATACCATTCATAGCCTTGATTTTAATTTTGTACGGTGAATAAAGGAATAAAGAAGCTCTATGATACTTCAATGCTCAGACAATTGTAACCTCTCTTAATCCTGTCTATGAAATCTTATTGGATATCCCCAATTGGAAAAAGGATTTTTTTTTATTTTGCTGAGATTATTTTTTTCTTATTATTGCTCACTGAGAATGGCAGCCTCATATTTTGAGGTTTTACAATAGTAAAATCTTTTCTAATGGATAAAAGGATTTCAGACTAGCAAATTTTTGATATGCATTTTGGTCAGTCAAAACAAAGCCTTGTAAATGAGGTCAGAAAAGGTAAAAAAATCTCCCTTGTTGAGAATTCAGGCATTCAATTAACTTTATTCTGTTTCTTTCTTACAGTAAAGTTTTTTGGAGATAGGTTAACAAATTAGGAAAGTAGATTTGATGACCTTTAAGCATTAAACCATCTGATAACACAAAAGTGCTCAGGTTTATGGCTTCTCCTCCATTTACACTATATTTCCACAATTCTTGACTTGACTTTCCTACTGTTCAGTCCTATCAACCTCTATTGGTAGCACTTACATAAATGTAACTAATTTTTAAAGTTATACTTAATATTTCAAATCAAAGACTCCAAGATAAAGTATCCCAGCAATGTAAATTCCAAATCCAACCAGTATTAAGTTCATGATGGAGATAGAAGTCCCACAGCAGAATGACAAATTGGGCAGCAAGCCTTTGTGTGTAATTGGTGCAAGGAGCTTCTGACACAGAAGTGTTGTTTTCCTGGGATAAACAACTGAAGAAATGTTCATAGTACAGGCCTAAAGGGACACTCAGCAGTCGTGCCTCTGCTGCAGTGGAGACAAGGAAGCAGCATCTTGTCATCAAGGAGAAATTATTTCTCTTGATAAAACACTTGTGGCAGCTGATTTCACACCATTCAGCTGTGCCAAAGATGCTCCCACATTTGAAGGGATCTTTATGGATAGGGAGACAGAGATGGTGAGAATGTTCGATCCAATTATTACATATATGTACAATAAGTCTGTGACATCCAAGAGAACCAAGCAGTAGATTGCTTACAAGTTACATAAATACCTCTTGCAGTCCACTATCTTTGTAAGTTACCTAAGGATATGAAGAATGTTTGAGCCCACTAAAGGATGGAGGGGTTCATCTTTAAATGACACATTAAATTGCTCACAAGGAGTTTCTAATGTTTGATTTTTTCTTAGTTAGAGTTACAGAAACCTTAAAGTTAAAAAGTGTCAACAAAAATCAGGTTTATATTCTTTCACAACCTTATCTACCACAGAAAAATTCCACTCACATAACACACAAACAACTTTTAAGCATAATCAATTACATAGGTAGGTTATTTAATATTTTGAGAAACTTTTCAGGAGACTATTTTCATTCCACTTGTTCAAGACTGAAATTCAAATAAAAGGGTAAATTCTTACCCTTAGTAAAAAAACCCTTAGTATTAGTTGAATAAATTATACACTCACCTAAAATGGCTTATTTGGTTTTCTAAAAGGGAGGAAAGTCTGTCTTTAATCTCCTCAAATCTTTCTTTCTCTTCAACAGATACTGTTCCAATTCCATCTGGTCTGTAACATCAAATATTTAACAATTGTTAACATACCACCTGTGGTCTTTGTTTTCAAAGTTTTCACTTAAAGGAGTGTTAAATTTCTTTTCCTCTTTCCCACTGCTTTGAAGGATAAACAGTAACAGAATAAAGAACACATCACAAACACACAATTTAACTTTTGAGAGGAATTTTAAATTCAACTCCTAAGTTTCTACCTAGAGGGTAGCACGAATTTCTCCCAAGACACATAACAGCTCTTCTTAGGAAAATTGGCGTACTTGGATCTTGATGAATTTCAACTCCTTGAATCTCTCAGATACTTTTGTAGAGGCACAACATGGCTGAAGGGTATTTTAAAATAAAGGTGAGAGACAAACTACAATGAGAAAAGGCACAGCAAGCAAAACCTAAGAGTCCCCCTGCTTAAAGTGAGGTTTTTGATCTCTCATCCAATAATGACAAATAGCAGCATGTAAACAAGATTTCACAGAATGTCAGGGATTGGAGGGGATCTCAAGAGATCATCTAGTCCAATACCCCAGCTGGAACAGGAACACATAGGCCAGGACACAGGAAGGTGTCCAGATAGGTTATGAATGTTTCCAGAGCAGGAGACTCCATAACGTCTCTGGGCAGTCTGTTCCAATGTTCTGTCAACCTCACGGTGAAAAGTTTTTTCTTGTATTTCTGTGGAACCTCCTGTATTCCAGCTTGCACCCATTGCCCCTTACCCTATCATCGGAGGTCACTGAGAAGAGTGTGGCTCCATCCTCCTGCCATACTTATAAACATTCATTAGGTCACCCCTCAGTCTGCTCCAAGATAAAGTATCCCAGCTCCCTCAGCCTTTCCTCATAAGTGAGATGCTCCAATCCCCTAATTATCTTTGTGTCCTCAACTTTCATTGCTTCAACCAGACCCTCCTTGTTAGTGAGGATAAGATCCAGCAGCACTCCTCTCCTAGTGGACTCTTCCACCTCACCTTGCTGGCCTGTCTTTCCTGAGAAGGTCACAGCCATTCATGACCACATACCAATCATGTGAGCTGTCCCACCATGTCTCTGTAATTGCCACTAGATCACAATCTCCTGTCTGAACACAGATTTCTAACTTTCTGTTTATTCCCTAAGCCACAAGCAGACATTTTGGGGAGTGAGCCGAGCAGATGATTGCACCCCAGAGGGATGGGAAGCCTCCTGGTCTTCATGGATATTAGAGCCCTGCCCCACTGGTTCAAGCCCTAAAACAAACTTCTTGATAGCTCTTTCTTGCTGAGATTCCCTTCCCCAGCACTGGCTGTCCTCCACTGGAGCTTTCCATATAAAAATAGCATAAAGGTTGTAATAACAAAAAGGAGTCTTTAAAAAACAGAAGCACTGGCACTTTTTTCAAACATCAAATTTAAGTCCCAGTAATTAATAACAAACCTTGTATTAAGTAAGTTTAGCATATACTTAAATTCTAAATTCTTAGCCTAAAGTTGCTATTAATGCATTTATGATAATATAATAAATTTTTCGTCATCCTGTCACAACTTCCCCACATATTTTAAAAAGAAGTATCTGGAATATTCCAGTTGTTCTCTTAACTTCCAACTCCAGGATAACAAACCAGCTACCAATTCCCATCTGGGTTTATGACCCCAACACTAAGTGCTGATCTGTCCCGTACCTCCTCTAGAACCTCCAAAATTCTTTCACAGTGCTTCTACAACAGAAAAAATTGTAGTAAACAGACATAAAGGAAGACAACATTCAGTGAATGTTCAAAGTAGTATTCTAGGATTCAATAAACACCTTTTTGCTAAATTCTTACTTTAATTTTCTGCTTTATAGTTAAATCTATAAGGGATAGGTTGCTACCTGGTCATGACATAAGCAATTCTCTAACTCTTAAAATCACTTACACTTGTGATCTGTCAAGTTAAGGTGTAAAGAATGCTTGAAATCCCTTAATTATTGTGAAGACAACAATAAAAATCAGATACGGAGGAAAAATAAGTAACCAGGAACATCAATGTACTTTTGTATAAATTTGATGTGAAAGAGCAAATAACTTATCTTCTCTCTTTTGATGGATGCCAGGATACTTTATCTCAGCCTTATGACAGATGGAACTGGCTCAAATTTAAGTAAATTGCACCATCTGATTTCATTGTCAGGTGAGATCGTACTCTGGACTGATATAGTAAATAGTTCTGTCATATTAAACCTTGCTGAGGCATGTCATATGTATGACAGAAAAGACCTAGGGGTCCAGACAACAGCAAGTTAAAAAGGTGAGCCAGTAGCATGTCATAACTGTCAACCTGCACTAAGGCAAGGATCATTATTTACCAGGGACCTGTCACTTCACCGAGTTTCTTGCCATAAAGAACCTCATTGACAGCACCTAAAAGTTTCAGAACTGTTTTCAGTGTATGTTTGCATAGAAGCAAATGTCCCAGAAGAAAGAGTACACAAAAGGAGTTTATAAAAATGTGCCATCTATATAACCCAAAAACCTGTCTCTTGAAAGCATGCTTTTGGAAAACAGCATAAACTCTAAACATCTTTTTTTTATTCCTGTTTGAAGTCCCTTCCAATCCCTGACATTCAGTGATTCTGTGAACTGGAATGTAAAAATGCATTTTTGCATATTGCTCCTGTGACTATTTTTTTTCTACTCTTCAGAATGTCTATCAGCTAATGAGAAAAAAGAATACATTGAAAAAAGAACATGACTCTGAGATGAGTTGAGATAAAAAAATATATAAATAGTTTCAAAATTTCTACTCATTTATTCTTCTAGATTTTTTAAAATTGTCCTTAAGACAGAATAAAAAGAAATAGCAGTTGTTATTTGAAACTCATTGTGCCTTCCAAGAAAACAAGATTCAAGCAGTCATTTGGTTTTCAAAGGTTTAGGTCACCCATAAACAACATGAGTACTATTTTACAACTTAAACCAACAACGTATGTGCCCTTCCTACCACCCTGAATGTCATTGATCATGGTTTGGAGTTTATTTGATGTAAGGACTAGGAATAATGGATGAAAACTGGAAGAGGGTAGATTCAGGCTTGACATAAGAAAGAAATCTTTTATGTTGAGGGTGGTGAAACACTGGAACAGGTTGGCCAGAGAGGTTGTGCATGCCCCCTCTCTGGAGGTGATTAATTCCAGGCTGGACAAGGCACTGAGCAAAGTGAATTTTCCTTTCCTCTACATTTTTTATTTCTCAACTGCTTTTGGAATTGGAGAACTAGGTCAAACAGAATACTCAAGACCTGAGTAGCCTTCTTTATCCCGCTTATATTAGTTTTCCATTTTTTAAGATTTCCATTTTTTAAGATCTCTGTCAATTGGATTTGTCAATTGGCCTAAAACATCCCCTTAGATCACAGTCTAACTGGCACAGATGAAATGTTGTCTCTGATCACATCTCACATAGTTTAATTCATTCAAACTTAAATATCAAAAGAGATTTGAAATAAAACCCACATGAACTAGAGCTAGTAAATTCAAATGGGAAGTAGCTGTTTGATCATAAGACACTTAAAAATTCCACCATAAAAAGGAATTGATGAGAATTTTCAAAGAAAATTTTCCTCTGCCAATCAAGCAGGATTGTTGCCCTGATGGCAGTTGTTCTAGGGAAGCTGACGTATTATGTGGTGGATTTAGGTTTTCCTCTGGGAGTGGACCGGTATTCCTCACTTGATATAATTCTTTAAGACTTGAAGTACCCTCTAGAAATATTCTTATGTTTAAAGGTCTTAAAAACCTGCAAGGTCACTTGAAAAATAAGGCACTTGTGAAAAGTTACGGCACGTGATAAAAATGGTATTCCGGTTCCAATGGGAATTAGACATCATGGACACTGGGTTGACTCTAGTTTGTTTTCAGCCCTCAACTTTGGAAACAGCTTCCCCCAGCAGCCTCTCAAAGAGCAAAATGTTAACTTAAGCAAGATTGCTTTGTTGAGGGAACCTTGTAGAATACTAACTGAACACAATCAGCTTTTGTTTTTATCTCTGAAACATCACTGACACTGGAGCTTTTTTCATATTTGCATATTTTATAAATGCTTGAAGTGTTTTTATTAGGCCTTCCTCATTAACAACATAGACCATCACTTTGACCTGTCATGACAAAAAAGGAGTATGAGGAGGGGAATGCACAGACTGAAATTCAATCATGTACATACACACAGATGAGAACAGTAAGGCTGACCAAAAACATCTGCCAGAGAAAGAAGTAAATAGTGAATAGAAATAAAATACAAGAAAAATACTTCAGTTAAGGTCTTGCATCAAGATATTTATGTAGTAAACTACATTTTGAGGGTGTAGGAAAAACAAAACTGTAAATATAACCTGGTGTCCTAGAAGCAAAATGTTTTAAACCACTTCAGTGCTTTCTAAAAGGACCTTTTTTTAAATTCACAAGGATGCACAGTATATACATATAATATATATAATTTTTAAATTAACAAGATAAAAAAACTGACCTGTTTTTTAGTAAACTGGAGACTAAAGTGCTTAGAAATTTGATCTAGAGATTTTGTTATCTTTTTATAGCACTTTTAATATTCAAGTATTTTAACTCCCAAATTTTCCTTTAAAACATAAATGTATTAATTAAGGCTTTTGCAGAATCCATGAATTATGTTTGACAAGTCAAAGAAAAACAATGATTTACATTATCAGCTTAGAAGCAGGCGAGCAGACATCTTTTCATTAACAGAAATTGAAGCAAGCAAATTATCACATGGCATTTAAACACATCCTTAACCAGCAGGCACTTGAAGACCAAGTATTTAGTTGTTTATATTAACTATTCTTCAAACATTCTGACAATAAAAATGGCACAATAGAGCCTTCTGCCATATGCATTCCTGAGGCTGATCCTACGTCTGCTTGCAGGCCATACCCTCTTTTTCACAAGTGGATGGAAAAGACCAATTCTGGGCCACTAAAACAAATTAAGATTATAAATCAGGTTAATTTTAATGATCTTTTAAGCTCTTATATTTTAGGTGGGATTCACTAATGCCCTTCTACTGAAAAGCTAAACATGTAGTGATATAATGTCAGTTTACCCTAAGTTTAAGGGTATGTACAGGTGTAAACCAGTTGAAATTAACAAAGCAATGAATAAAGATTTGAGAAGGTGAGTGTATGTCACAGCTAATGCTGTTCCTTCATTGCTTAAGATGGCAAGGATCACCTTAGATATGTAGAACTTTCTTCTGATATTTTCTAAATAATATCTGAATTGTGATTAATTTTCTATTGATAATTTCTCAGATGCTTTTCAGAATTAGGTATGTTGAAAAATATTGTAGTGAGAAGATGCTTTATTATAACATTATTATAATTATTAGCACTTTCCATCACAGGACAGTATCTTTCCTTAAATCAATTGTGAAATCAACATGGTTTCACATCACACCTGGATCTGGATGAAGAACTGCTTCTAGCTTTGAGCTCAGAACACCAGCTTTCCTTCATGTGCTACTTACAACAATAATATGTAGAAAGCTCAGTCACTAATTAATGAAATAAAACCCCAAACTGACTGTTTAGAGAGGCCTTGCATGAGAGGTCTGTGGGTCTTATGCTCATAAGTGAGCCACTTAAAAAGGAGAACACAGATGAAATTAAATAAGGTTTACCTTCCTCTGTGCTTCATATACCTTGAAGATTATCAGCTTCCAAAAATGAAGGATGAACTGGATGACGCAAGATGCTTGGCACAGGTTACTCCATAAAACTGAAAGACTATGAGGAAATGTTCTATCCTCAGCATTGCCCAATGAGTAGAAAAGGGGAAGATTACATAGATTATATTCAATTGAGTAAAAAGGGATATAAATGTCCAAGGATCCAGCTTTGAGAGAACACTCCATTTCATCTACAAGCACACAGCATACCAAGCACTCCATCTCATCTAGAAGTGCATAGCATACTAATCTTAAAAGCTGTATTTTCCCATTCTGGGAAAGGGTGCCTGATAATAAAACTTCTAATAAAAACATACATCAAAATCACCTAGGTTGGAAGGGACCTTTCAGACCATCTGAGTCCAACCATCCACTCATCTCTGACAAGTCTGGACAGGGACTTGAACCCTTGACCCTCAGATATAAGAGTCTGATGCTCTCCCAATTGAGCTTCGCACCCAGGTGCTTTAAGAAATCCACTTCCACCATTTCCATTACAGAGGTCTAACAGAAAAATAAAACAAGCTACAAAATCAAAGGACTCCTGCTAAGCATCTAGATATTGTATCAAGCATGAGAGAATTTATAGAAGGTGCTGACAGATTGACAGAATACAGCTTCTGATGTAAAATAATTTCCTAATGATCCCCAACTGTAAGGGATGTCAGGCTCATTCCTCAAGCTGATGGACAGCCTTGGAATAGATCTAAGATTAAAGCATATTGCTCAACTGTTGATAAAAGCCAGTGAAATCTGACTTTTAACCTGCTATCATTACAATATTGAAAAAATGTGGGGTGGAGGATGAATAAGAAACACAGTAGAACCAAGAGACAATTTCAGCTTCTTAAAATGGAAAGGGTCAACTAAATCCTCTTAGCAATGGTTTCTTGGGAAGACCATGTAAGAAGTCTATGAGCTATTAAAATCTTTTTATATTAAAAAATTATAAAACCTTTGGGGAATTATAAAATTATAAAACACTTTGTGGAAGACAACAACTGAAAAAAGTCTTTTATATCAGACAGTGATCATGTGCACATAAACAGTGAAACTACAGGCTTGAATTCTGGAATTTTGGATGGAACCCTATTAGATATTGTTTATGAAACATAAAATGAAGGAAAATCCAGTACGATACAGGCATCCTCACTTTAATTCTAGAGTTAATTTAGTCTGAAGGAAAGGAAGCATCAATTCAGAAGCTCCACTAAAAAATATCAGGATAGACAGAGCAAGATAATAATACTATTTTCCTTATTTTTAAGGAGTTCCTTGTCCTCAATTTGAAAGAGAGGATTTTTCTGGACATTCTCTTTTATCACTTGACACAAAGTGTAAAATTTCAATAAAAGATTCTTATCACAAATCATTGAAAAATAGAAAGAAACATATGAAAGCTTTGCTCTCTCCAAAGATTCCATGGTTTCACTTCTCTTATGTATTCATTTAGCCCCTTTTAAGACACTTCCTCCAAGCACAACACGAGCAAGAATCCTAACAGACAGTGCAAAATGATGGCAAAGATCTAAAAAGAGCTCTCAGAGAGGGCAAGGACCATGCAAATCTGATGAAGTTCAACAAGGACAAGGGCAGGGTGCTGCATCTGGGATGGGCTAATCTTCATTACCAGTATAGACTGGAAGGTCTTTTTTGTGGAAAAAGACTTGGGAGTATTGGTGAACGAAAAACTGGACATGAGTCAACAGTGTGTTCTGGCAGCCCAGAAGGCCATCTGCTTCCTGGGCAGCACCAGAAGAGCTGTAGCCAGCAGGTCAAATGGGAGGTGATTCTGCTTCTTTACTCTGCTCTCATGAGATCCCATCTGGAGTACTGTATCCAGCTCTGGAGCCCTCAGCTTAAGAAGGATGTAGATCTGTTATAGAGGGTCCAGAGGTGGGCCACAAGGATGATCAGGGGTGTGGAGTACCTATCTATGAAGATAGGCTGAGAGAATTTGAGCTGTTCAGCCTGGAGAAGGTTCTGGGACGACCTCATAGTGACCTTATCAGTACCTGAACAGGCCTGAAAGAAATCTGGGGAGGGAATGTTTGCCAGGGCATGTAGCCATAGGACGAGGGGCAATGGTTTTAAACTAGAGCAGGGAAAGTTTAGGTTAGACTTTCTGAAGAAGTCCATCACCATGAGAGCGGTGAGGCACTGGAACAGGCTGTCCAGAGAGGTGGTGAAGGCCCCATCCCTGGAGACATTCAGGTCCGGGCTTGATGAGATCTGAGTAACCTGGCCTAGTGCAGGATGTCCCAGCTCACTGCAGGAGGCTGGACTAGATGATCAGGTGGAAAAGTGTGGTCTAACTGACACGTTGTACCTGGATTTCTGAATACTTTTGTCAGAGTCCCTAACTTTTGAAGCAATTAGGCAGCTCTTAGAAGATGTAAGAGTAAGACTGAAAGTCCTCACATTGACAATGAAGAAAGAGAGAGTAGGGATAAACTATGAGGACCCTCTATAGAATGACATTCTTGGTAGAGTTCTGCAGGAATCTGCACTGAGATCTCTTATTTTACAGTGTTCATAAATGACCTAGCAAACAGCCTAAGAATTGAGATAATAGTAAATGTGATTGTAATTATAATTGTTTGGCATAGTGGAATTCCAGAATAACTTCATGAAAACAAGTAGAATAAAACTGCAAATAATGATCACGGTAGACAAATATAAGAAGAGGTCAGTTACTATTCAGAATGGAGATCTTGCTGTTATGATGGATAATTCCATGAAATCATTTCTGTTCAGTAGCAGTCAAAGCTGCATATAAACATTGTGAATTATCATAAGAAGAGAAGGAATTAACAGAAAACATCCATCCAGTGTAACCAATACATGCTGCATTCATACTTCTTGAACCTTAAACAGCAAAGAGACAATAGAGAAGTCTTCTTCTCATGTCTTCATTTCATCCAGTAGCAACAGAGAATGAAACAAGATGTGTATGAGTAGAGTTCAAATCAAGAGTTCAAGCAAGAAGATGCCAAGTTGTGGAACTTGCTGCCAAATGTGTTGAGAGTGTGAAGGGCTTACACAGGTTCTGGGATGCAATGGACAAGTATCTGAAACAGACTCTCCCCAGGGTACCAAGCAAGCATATTCAGACCCACAAAGAGTTGGAAACTGAAAAAGCACTAACAGCAAATAATGCATATGGTTGCCCTTCTCTTAGTTCAAGCAGGTCAATGCTGGTTTAGAAGAATCCTGATTCAATATGACTTTTTTATGCAAACACACACACCCAGAGTGAAGGCAGAAAGGAACTATTTATCTTTGGTTATAACCTGATTTTTGTAGCACTACTTTCACCTTCACTTCTTGTATATGAACTTCCAGTAAATCAGCTTTCTTTCTGAATAGAAAAGGGTATAACTGGCAAATATGCTTGAATTTTGAAGTTTTCAATTCAGTCTGTAACTCAGCAGGTGGAAAGAAGTCACTTTGCACTTCATGTGATACACACCAGCATCCATTTCAGACAAGAGGGACTGAATAGTAGTCACAGCATGAAAAGCAGACAAAAGTGAATGTGATGGGGAAGAAAACAATAGCTCCTACCTGGACTGTTTTGACTGAAATGTCAGCATTCAGTAATATCCTGTAGTCCCTTGTTCTGCCCATTTCACTTTCACCAAAGATACAGAAGTGTATGCATAACTGTAGTGTGAGAAGTTCACTTGTGAACTAATGACTTCGATCATATAACGGGAATCATATAACGGACCACTTCAGAAGGAAAACGCTGTAAAGCAGAGCCAAAGAAGATGCTATTCTACAGTTACATAGCACCACAAGTACTGCCAATGACTGAGATTTTATTTAATAATGGAAAAGGAATCAGTGGATCCAGAAAAAAGGGACATATTTTTGTTTAAACACTCAGAAAGGCTATTGTTTTACTATAACATTTTGGCTATTTAGGAAGAGAATGTCTTACTTAAAAATGTAATCCACAAAAGGTGAAATACCTTTTCTACAAAAGCAGTTTGTTAGCCTAGTTAAATTCCTCAGCCTAGGACTGACTTCAAGCATTGTGTTTGACACTGCATAAGCACCTCTGTTCCCAAATCAACAAAGCTGGCATAAGAGACTTACTAAGTACCACACTAAGTGCTTGATAATGCTGTCAGAAACTGTTAACTGTATCTTTGCCTTATGAAAGAAAACACAGTGCTAGTGTTGTATCCAAGTCCTGAAACCAAGTGGCAAGGCCTGCTGCATACTAGAGCTCAGTTGAGGTCTTCTCTGGATTCTACAATGTCCCTAAGGATCTGGTACAACAATTCACTTTAATATGCTGTCATGTCCCTCATACCAGGACATATGTTTATTCCAAGTATTTTGAAATAAAGCCATGGCTATGGCACGACATCCTGCAAAAGCATTACAGCCTGCAGCATGAAACAGAGCATATATTTCCAGTCCTAGGGTGCAGCCAAAGAGAAAAAGAACCTGAAGGTTCAAAATCTGCTGGAAGATTCCTGGAGATTTATCTGAAGGGTGGAAACAGTCAAAACTGGTTCTGCCTAGTTCATATTTTTTTCTAGGAGCAGCACTCAGTACATGCAGCCCCATAGCCATGCCTGGCATCTTAGAGTGCCTATGACAAACAGACGGCTGTAGCCCACTGTACCAGACAACTTCCTCACCAATTTTATTTAATAAATCAGATGTAGCCACTGGTGTGCTCAGTGTATGCCCTGGTATGGCCCTGGTATTTTCTCTACATTTCCTCTGTTTTCTGCTCGAGTTTCTCCTCAACAGACTCCCAGAAATAAAGGTGAGTGACACCTTTGATCATTTGACTGATGTCACTAGATTGCCTGCAACTCTAAAATTCATGCCTAAAAGAAATGGGTAATTTCAACTATAGATATGACTGCATTTCTACATGCTCCTCCATCAACTGACTTCAAAATAATTTTTGATGATCTTTCTCAGGCTAGTGGAATGTCTAAGATCCCTCTGTGAAGCAAAAGTGAAATATAAATTGAGTGCATCATACCGAGAGCATAAAGCCCTTTGTCTTTGTTGTGTGGTCTTTCTAATTCTCAGCCTGACTTACAAAACTAAGATGTATAATGCCAGGGATCAGCCTAGAACTTTGGCCTGTTGTGCATTGTCTGCGAAATTCTTTTTTCCCTTTTACTATTTCTTAGTGCTGCAGCAGATGAATGAGTGGATGTATTATGTGTGTATGTGTGTTTGTCATCCTCAGTGAGTGTGTCTACTTCTGTCCTTGACTTACTTTTCTTCTTTCTTCATGTATCCTTTTTCTTCCTTTTTACAATATCTCAGTTCTAGTCAGACCTCTCTGCTCAACACTTCTTTTATTCCTAAAACACTCATAATGCTATTCAGAGAATATCTGTACAGAAGGAATAGACAGAATACAAACAGAGTGCTTACCACTGTGTAAATGATGTGCTCCCTGAGATATTTTCATGCACTGCACACTGTTGTCCTTCACTTAAATTACAAAATAAAAAGAAATTTATCTACCTTTCTTTTGAATTCTTGAAATAAGTTTAAGCAATTATCACTGTATATTTGTCTTGTTAGATTGAAACAGTAATAAAAAGGCTAGAAACAACAAAGACTTAGACTCAATAGGAAATGAGAATGTGTCTGGTTCTTCAAGAACTGTCAAAAGAAGCCTGCTTTTATGGAGAATGGGTTGCCAAGTAAAAGCCAGAAAAATCTCCTAACTTACCAGTATGAACGTCAAGATTCCTGAGCATATTTGAGGTATATTCAATAATGTTTTAATTAGGGGTATTATTATCAAGGATTACATAAGGTTAATATTTTGCTACCAAATCACTCATACCACAAATGCCCAGCTGCTGGTCTCATTGATAAGGATTTGTTGGACCAAATGAAACAAACAATATCTTTTCAAATTACTGTCCCTTCTACACTGGCTAGTGTAGACAAGTAAAATTATCACTGTGACTAACTGGTTGCAAGGCAATATAAGCATACATGTTGGGAAGAAAACCTCTTTCTCTTCCAATCCCTACCAGTTATGTGGATTTACTGACACCATCACAGTATTTTTGAACCTTTAAAACTATGATAGCCCACAAACCTAGTGTGCACAGTAGGGTATAAATGCACATTGTCCTGTAATTTGATAGAACTCCCACTCCATTCCCAAGTCCACTACAAGAATAACATGGATAAACTGGAGTATGTCAAGTGGAGTGACTAGGAGAGGCCAGAGCATCTGCTTCAAGTGAAGGCTGAGGGACTTGGGCATGTTCAGCCTGCAGAACAAGTGGTGTCTAGGGGCCTGAACAGCCGACCCAGCTTCTACTAGTAGGTTGACAAGAGAGAGTGGATATAACTACACTGAAATAAACTGAGTAAAGACCTGGCCGGATAAAGCCCTGCTCTGACCTCATAACTGATGCTGCTTTTAACAGAAGGATGGCTTAGAACCTCCCGACGTCCCTTCCCACCTGAGCTATCCAATGACCCTATTTATCTCCAGTACCTGATGCTCAAGAGCATTGCTAGTTTCCTCAAAATTTGTAATATGACAAAGACGAAGCAAAAGCTTCTTTTAAAGAATGTACTTAGTACAGCAAAGTAGCAACTTTTCCCAAGCCTTTCACTTGCATATGGAAAGAACACATCATCCCAAGAATGCCACTGTGACCAATTGCTCCTGAAGGAGCTTACCTCTTCAGAGTAAAAAATCCCACAAGTGCTCTTGCTCTTATTGGCTGGGGGGTCACACAACACATTCAAAATATATGCTATTTCTCCCCATGAGTGTAGTATGATTAGCTGCCAAGCTACAGGCAATAGAAAAAGAGTCCAAGCTTCCTTTAAATTGCAAAATAGTTCAAAATGTTCAATGGAAGCACCATTCACTAACACAACACAAATGCAAAATGAGTAAGACAACCTTTATAATAGAATGACATTCTTTAGCTTTGAATCTGCCTGTCCACACAATGCCGAAGAAAACAACCTGCATTGAGATAGTACAAATGAAAGGAGATAATTTTAATTTTTTAATAGTAATCTGTATGGAACCTCCAATACCCCTGAAGGAACATCCATGAATTGATTTTTGTGGTGTGTGAACATAAGAGCCTATAAATATTTCTGCTTAATCCTAAGGCTACAGTTTAAAAAATACACTAGTAAATTACCTGTTGCCATGAACATGAGAAGCACAAAATGCGAAACTGTAGTGGAGCAAGGTTGGATCAATGACAGAACCAGTTTCTGAATGTTCAATCAATTCACTGAGATAGCAAAGATGGCGGTGACAGCCTCTCACTCCGTAGCGGGCACAGTATTCGTCTAATACAAAGACCTGGCCTGGGCTAAACCAACCCTGAAAGAGAAAGGTAAAAAAAACCCACAACATTTTAAGATTTTTTTCCCCATGCATGGCTCTTAAATCAAACAAAGAATAAGAAGCATGCATTTTTATGTGCATTACATAAGCTTTCTATACCAGGATGGTTTATATCTGACTAATGACAATGACACTGGAAACTACATCCAACAATAACCCCATTGCTGGAAGGACTATATGTCAGGATACTGTTTGTAGTTCTGATTTACCACCTTGATGAAATCTATGGTTTACAAAAACATGCTGCTAGATCCAAAGTGTGGTATAGATTCAATGACAGCAAAACCTAATACAAAGTAAACTAAGACTGGAAAGGAATTGTATTAAGGTAATAATTATAAATTATGAGAAAACATTTGGGTAATGATGTGGAACATGAACACAGACAGCTAAAACTGTTTCTGGATGGTGTATTCCCCATGGCTGCAACTTTAATGAGAACCACTGTTTACCCTGTTTCATATGTAACATGTGGACTTTTGATCAGTTTTAAACAACTTTTACTAGTAAAGAGATAGAATGCTAGCTAATTTATTAAAAGCCACCTGAATAGGATCTGACCTTAAATAATAATGAGATATTCTGGTGCATACTGAGGGCTTACTCAGGTGCAGTCTTAATAAGATCAGAAAAGTGTAGCTCTAACACAGACATGAACAAAATACAGATTCCTTGAGTGAATCCGTAGTGTAAAAAAGATAACTGACTTTTGATGTAAAAATATAAAGCAGAAGACTCTCTGGCGTTTCTTGTCAATAGGAAAAAACATAGCACAGTGAGCTCTGAAAAAGAAGTAGGGGGGAAAATAAAAGCCTTGGAAAGCCACAGCAACTGCATAACTGTTCCAAACAAACAAACATTTTTCTCTGTTCTTTTCATCATCCTGCCAAATGGTTAAGTGAGATTCAGAAATAGCTGAACTCCAATATACAAATAACTTGGACACACAAAGCTATTTTGCAGGTCATGAATTTATAACATCAGTTTAGCACCTGAAGACAAATATTACCCTATTGTTTGTAAATAATTCTGCAAGCTCAGAAGTTTAATACATATTCAAAGTATCACCCAAAGCACTATAAAACAGTACTTTAAATATATTAATGTTAGGCTCAAATCATCTGGTTTAACTTTATTAAAAGGCTTGCATAAGATAGGAACTTAAATTTTATATTCTCCCTCAACTCTTGAATTTAACGTATTATTCACAAGCAAGAACACCTCAGAATTATTTCATAAATTCATTTGCTCTTGACTAATTTCTTTAAAGTCAATGTTTCTACAGAGCTTTAAAGAGCTTTATCTGTTTCTATAGAACACTTAGCTTTATTGCAACAGCCAGAACAGTACTTGGTCTTTCAAATTAATATCCAGTGATGTTGCAATAGTTCATGTAGTATACAGTGTTTGCTAGAAGACATGATAAGAAGAAAATGAAATTTCCATTTTCCATAAAAAGAAGAAAGAAAAGGGATTTTAACTGAATTTCTACAATAATATGTTCCCCATCCCTAGATACAATAAGCAGTAGCTAGCGAGATTGATATGCTTGCCGATATGTTGCCATCATCACAGTTCCCTCTCTGTTTTTATGGAAAACATTCCAAAATGCTGCATTTCACAACCCAGAAGCACAAAAGGAAAAAATAAGAATTCAAACTGTATGTTCTCATAGGAGAAAACTGTGACAAGAATATAAATTTTGAAAACCCCATTATTTTAACTTCAGTGTCTATAAGAGATCTGTATAAGTGTAGTCATTTTCCTATGACATCTACTGCCTATGTTCAATCCCATACCATGCCCAAACCTCACATAACAACTATATGCTACAATGTATTACATAACTGCATTTTAAAAACTGTGCAATTGAAAAAGAACCAAAAGAATCTCCCCAATATTAAGAATTCAAAATTAAAGAAGCTCATATCTAGAAATTTAATAAATAACTATGCTTCATATTTATTCTACACATTTCTTTATAAGTTCTATGTGTTCTTACTCTACATTTATTGAAATAAAGGATTTTTTTTTCCTAAAAATTACAGTAAATAATTGCCCAGGGGAAAAAAAAAGCACCCTTATATGTTCATGCATTCTATTGCTACCTTGACATTGACAATTCTTTGATTAAAATATTGTTAAATATGCAATTAAACAATAAATGATCACCCATTCTACTTATTAAAAGCTGCATTTTAAAAAGAAGAATAAGAAATGCATCTGCTTTATTGTTGCTATAGCACTGAGGATTTCATTTCACCTAACCTCTTCCAAAAGTTCCTGATTTCAAGGTTATATTAAGTGTCTTACTATACTATTATTATATAAAAAAAGATTTTGACCCCAATGCACTGTTAGAAAGCTAACCATTTTCTCTTTGAGTGCCAATTACTTTGTACAGATGTACCTCCAGGCCTCTTCTCTGATTCAGTATGCAACCCATAGACAGAAAATGAGTCCTTTAACTTTTTCTATACATACTTATATAGTTGTATTTTAAAAAGGAAGCAATTCCCATCAAATAATTTTTTATACTTGTAAACACACCTGAAAATCTCATCATTATCTTGGTACTATGTAACTAGTCACATCAACAGAAAAAAAGCAGCGTAATAAAGTTTTTGGGTTTTGTTGCTACTGGGTTAGTAAAGTGAAAAGAAATTATGTGCTATGGGGCATTTTAGGTCTTAGTTAGAGATCACTAGTTGATACATGGTATCAAGTGCAAAATAAAGCCTCAGGAAATCACAAGGTCCAACAAATACAAACCCATTTAACAAGACTGTATAGTCTCACGCAAGTTTGCTGCTGGTTTTCCCTACTGAAAACAAAACCAGAAGCATTCCCAACCTCCATTCCTAGCCCCACAAATCACAGAACAGAATGTTAAGTGAGAAAGGAAAACTGGAGCTATAAATATGGATGCCTGTTACGCCTATTTCTTGGGGGTTTTTAGCTTTTTGGAAAAAAAAAAATCACACTTTACTTGCTTTTGTTTAGTAATCATACTCCTACTTGGTTTTTGAAATTCATGTAATATATGCCTATAGATCTGTATTTCCCGTGGCTCTCCTCTCCTTATTTTTGGCATTTTTCCCTCTTCATATCACATTGGAATGAAGGATTGCAAGATGGGTGAAAATGTTAGACATGAGGAGACTACACTTGTCTCTTGAAATGCCTGTACATACGTCAGAAAATCCTACTATGGGAGCTCTTTGGATTATCAAAACCTTTGTTTCAATTCAAATTATATGGAAGTTGTGATAAATTTCGGCTCATAAAATCCAAGACAATTCGGGTCACTTTGCTTCCTACTGAGTGCCACAGCAGCATACAAGTGTATAATTCTCAAATTTGAAACCAACTGATTAGATGCTCTACTCCAACTACGACCATGGCTATTTTGCATTACTTCATATCTACCTTGCAGTTGGTACTCACCAAACATGAATAGGAATCATTTAACCTGTGATCCAAGGTCTGGTGCTGCAGCAGTCTAAAGAGGGAAGCATGGTCGAATTTGCAGGGATTAGCAGAAATAAACTCATCCATGCCATGTTTCTGACCACGGTCTGTATCTGTTCATACAAAGGAGAAATGAGCAGAACAATATACATAAGTGTTGTGTGCAGACTTACAAACATAAGCATATGAGTCTCAATATACAAACTTTCTTGAAAATATTTTAAAGAAACAAGACCCACAAGCAGATCCTTGATGGTAACATTCTAGAATATTGGTCTTAAATCTAAAAATAGTATAAGGTTTTCATCATAACAATCTATGGAGTGATCTATGGTGAAAAAAGAATACAGTTTCCACCCACTGACAGATTAAACAAAACTATTTAGAAAGGCTACCTGAAATACAATTCAGCACATCGAAATGGCTTTCTAGTGGAGCTCTACAAACTTTACAATTTACAAAATAATGTTATGGAAAGGGAGAAAAAAAAAATCTTCTAAAATTTCCTGCATTTGTGTGGAGGTCTTTCTAATGTTAGTAAATTAACCAAATAAATATCTTTCCCTCCATTGCAAAAATACAAGGTTTATGCATTCATTTCTTCAGATAAGAAAGAGCATCTTTACTGCAGATAGAAAGTACCACTCACAGAAATATTCACCATGGCTTGAAGCCTACTTCTCAAATGGCAAACTGGAGCAGAAATGAACACACTGGCTTGAGCTAGGTCATTTCCAGCCTCCTTTTTGTCCTCAGCTTTTAATGAGACAAACCTTAATGTAGTAATGGCAGAGAGCTCCTTCAACCTTCCAGCAAAGAGTAGTGAAAAAGGGAGCGGCATTTTTGTGTAAATACATAGAGAAAACATACCATCCCAAATGGCACTTCAATCAAAGGCCCAAATTTATTGTTCTTCACAGACTGCATCTTTCAACGCCTTTAAACCCCGCGGGTTTATCAAAAGAGAAGCTCTAGTGATTGCTTTCATTAATGCTATGTTTTGTCAAAATCCTCAATGTGAATTATCTATCAAGTATGGACAGAAAAAGCCTTACAGTGCCCAAAAGGACTAGTTATGTATTAGCACATTAGCTGTCTTGGATTCTATAGACTATACTGGGGGGGAACAGTCCTATCAACTTAAAAATTGACTTCCCCTTTCAATAGGGTCTTAGCTCTTTGTTCCTTTAAATTCAAACCTAGGTCTTTTTATATTCATTACTAGAAAAGTATAGGTCTAAGTGTATCCTAAATGCAATTTTGAAAACCTGCATAGAACAAACCTAAAATTTCTAAAGAAAAGGAGACAAAAGTTTATTGATTAAACCCAATTATAGAGTCAGGTTCATAAAAAAACTCAATATTGATCTGTGGGCATGATGCTAACATAATCAGTCACATTTAGAAATTTAGCCCCAGATCATATTGATCCATGTCAAGTCCAACTTTCAGCTGTATTTGTGGATGGGAGAATTATTTAATTCAAGCTGAAAGATCTGCAGCATCACATTCTGGAAAGATGCAGAAACTAATTCATATCACTTGGCTTTGCATTGTCAAAGCAAGAGTCACATCCATGTGACAGATTTCACCAAGGTGGATGTAGCAAATAAACAGTATGACAATACACTGATGGTGTAAGGTACGAGACCATCAGCCCAGAGAAAGATCAGCAGATATTTTAATGATTTAAGGATCTGTAGCATATGTGACTACACAGATTGACAACATTTCCATGAGCATTAGACTAGCCTATCATTAATGACAAACTTAGCTCATATTTTTGGCATAGACGTATGAAATGTTATCTGTTTTTAAACATGTGAGTTCAAAGATAAGATATCAACATAACTACGTAACTAAAAATAGTAAATTACAAGGTGACTTTATTTATAGTTTCCAAAATCCACATGCAGCTAAAAGTTTTCCAAACCCAATTTTTATAAAGCATCACTGTTGTTTTGATTTCTACTAAGTCTTCCATCAGATAAAAATATCTGATTTACTGAGTCATTATTTAGAGAAAGACACTACTGAAAAGAAAAATTGTGATTTCTTTCAGCCATTGGTTTCAGGTACAAATTATACACAGTTAAAGCTCTCTTAATTTAAGTGATGTGATTTTCTTCTCCGATAAACTACACAAACAAAATATTTTATTTTTTCAAAAGAAATTACTGAGAAGTAATTAAGTATTTTGAAATCAGTAGACTGGATTTTGCAAAAGAAACACTCAGCATCCTGATAGAGTCATCTAAATGATGTGGATTGTGAAAGTAGAATTTGCTATTATGTAATTTAGGCAAAATAAGCAAAAATACAATTTAAATTTATATATACTTCCTAGATATAATTCTACAGAAAGATCCATAATAGTCACCATATATTTAAGTGTATAAAACAGGACACCGTCAGACAGAAACAGAAGATATGCTAGCAAACATATGTTAACAAGAGAAAAACAGTTTGAAACTTACCTTTGCCAGCTGCAGGCAAGCATGAAATAACAGAAAGACAGTGTAATACATTATGATTTATCTTAATGTTATCATCTACATCCAATATAACTGGTAAATCTTTATGAAGCAGATGTAAAAGAAAATTTAAGAACTTGATCAAAGATTATGAGAAATTCATTAATATATTATGTTTGGTTCAAAAATTATTTTACATTCTTTTAAAAATTAAGTGATTGCATTCTTCAAATTCCCTCACAAATCAGTTTATGATGTCCCATTCAAGCTATTTCTGCTTGTTTGTAAAAGATTTAATTTACACAATATACCAATACAAATATCTTGGAGCCATTTTAAAAGAACTGCTCTACAAGAATATTATCAATTGTTCCAAAGCAGAGCAATGCCACCATAAGATTAAGCAGTGACATATCTTGTATGTCATGTATTATGGCACCACTACCTTCACATTAATCTTATTCTGGTTTTCCCAGGTCTTTCATGAAGCCAGTTCAAAAAACTGAGAGTGATACAAGCAACAATGAAATGAAAGAGGTAATTCATAATTTATTCACATATCCATAAAATGTGATATAGAAACTGTGATAGAAATCATCACTATTTCCAAACAGGTTGAAAATGTGAATGTTATATTTTCATGACTAATGCCAAAGCATTTCTTCATTTGACAAGTCGCCTGCACTTTCTTCTTGATTATACAACACTTACAGTTCCACTCAGATAAGTCAAATGTCTACACAAGCTTTCTCTGTGATATTCTTTGGGTCGGATGGATATTTAATTTGGAAAGGTCTTTAACTTTTCTGTCCCTGTGTTGGTGGCTTGAAATACCGATGTATTTGACCCCTTTGCTTCTCAATAAATGCAATTTGATTTTTGTGCACAGTCCCTAAATAGCATTTTTATGAAAAAAGTTATAGCTTGACTCTGCAGAATCCCAAATTATTTACCTTCTGTGAGCTGTTTTTAATAAGTGACAAGGACATGAGGAAAAATTTATATCTCAGATCAAATGATTCCTAACCTGTTTTTCCAGCATCTATTTATCTTCTATGTTATCCACAGATACTTTAAGAAGATCATCTCTGGACTCGTGGTGGTATAGGATCAGAAAAACAGTTGGCTTTGTTCATGTTTCTCATTAGGACATCACAATCTTACATGTTGCTGTTACTCCATTCTGGTGAAGGTCACCACTACAGCAGCTTTTCAAACTGTATGACTAGATCTCTTAATACACTGCACATGAAGCTGTGTATTAAGCAGAGATTGTTTCCTGCACCTTTATGTGACTCAAATGAATTTATTTTTAATTGTCCCTTTCCCTGAAACATTAATCTTCTTTGGAAACTTCTGGCTTTTTTAATGCTTATTCAGCAAAGTGGAAGTGAAAAGTCATTACATGACATTAGGCTGTTGTTCACTTTTGTTTTGGAGCCACCTAATACTACAAAAGTGCAGTACTGAATTGCTTTTCTCATAAATAACAAAATTAGCAATTTTACAAGTTGGACAGGTACAGCAGTAGTTTGATCGAAGTGCCTCTTCATTGGTAATACAGAATATCAAGTTTCTTATAAATTACCTGAATGTTCCTAAGTACCATATGGCATCAACAAGAGATTGCACATTCAGATCAGTTAGAGGCTGGCCTTTTGAAGTGTTGCTGCTGTGCAATGTTTCCATTTTCTGCATTTGTGGTAATTGCCGTAAAGATCAGTCAGACCCTGGCTGTCTTATTATAATCACATGTCAAGTTTCTTTTCAGGAGTTCCTGATGTGTTTGTTTTGATCCAGAGCTCTGAGGTGGTTGCATCCTGCTTACACCATGTGAAGCATTCTTTTCAACAAGGGGTTACCCTACGGTGAACAAGCACCAAGAACTACACAAAGTAGAACTTTTTTAATAAAAAGAAGTCTCTTACTCCTTCCTTTTACACTGCTTCCTTTTTTTACCAAAGGAGTAAATAGAATCACAATGCTTACAAATCTAACAATGTTTATAAAAATTCTTAAAGAGTTTCGAACTTAAGATTATAGAAAACAGCAGAGGCTGTAAAACCAGAGCATCATTTACACTTATCACTTAATTAAAAATGTTAAATGTTTAGAGAAATACTTCCACATTAATCTTGAAAAGCAGAATTATGTCGAAAAGGCAATGTAAAATGAAAAATTTAAGCCACTGTTAATAAATGTTATCTACCTTGATTTTCTCTGAAATAATATTTTTCTCAAAGAAAACTTAAAAGTGGGAAAAACTTGTAATTTTAACTTTGAATTCTTGAAAATTTTTAAGATGTAGCCTAAGGGGTGTAAAATTCAGCAGCCAATCCAGTGCTTTTCATCTTGCAATATACTGTTTGCATAGCATTTTTTAGATAATTGATATATAAAATGTATGATAAAACTGACCTAAATCTCTAAAATTTTTAGAATAGACTGATGCTTTCCTATTCATCACCACACTGTCTGGATACTGAAAAATATAATGTAAACCACACATCATCTCCATGGCAATACGTGGGTCGACTGTAATGAATATGAAGCCAATTGCCATATTGTCATGAATTATAATAAGAATGATGACCTGCAAGTCAGGATTTCTCTTATTGGTAACAATAATCTGAGTTAAAGAGCTTCTGACTAACAACAAACTACTGGGCACATAGCTCTAGTGAACAACTTCTGCTTAATTGAACTTCAAGGGGGAAGTTGCTACATATTTTAATAACTAAAAACAAAATCAAACCTACAAATGAAAAAGAATGCCAACTTACAGAGCGGGGATGTATCTGTATTTTCATTTCCTCCTTTAGGATTAATTTTCTGAGCTTGACTTGCAGGAATAGGTTTATATGATTGACCGGTGGCTCTGTACATGGCTTGAACCCAGAGTATTCTGTCCTGCTCATCATCACTGGCAAATATCACAGTATCACCTTCTTTAACAGCATTAAAAAACATTCGACCACCCTGAAGACCTGGAGCACAAAATAGGAAGGCAATTTTAATAAATCTAACTTACTTGGAAGTCATTGTAAATGTTTATCACATGATAATTTTTTTCTCTGTGTGTTGGAGGGATGTTAAAACATTTTATAGAAATACAATGAAATCTAGGGCTGTATGGATCAAACGGTAGTAGACAGAATTATTAACATTTAAATAGAATACAGAAATCACAGGAGAAAATATTGCCATAATTTCATTTCCAGTTCAATTGCAATTTACCTCTTATTTTTCTTTTCCATGCCATGTGCTATTTTTACATTTCTCCAACACATCCTCATTCTCAGGATTATTTACTTATCTGGAGTGGCATGTCAACTTTAACTCTTCACGAACAGAAGCAGCTCCATACTCTTACCAGTTCCTCTTTTGGTCTCTTTTTGTCACTCCAATGTCTTGTTCCAAAACTGCTTAACAGCCCACAACAGCCACTGTAGCTGTGCCAGGGATTTTTTCCCATTAACATTGTTTGGGCTTTCCAAACCCCTTATGAGCATTTTCTATGCATTCACAATGACTCCAAACATCAAGCCAATGTTTTAAAAGATCAATCTTCAGTATCTTAGAAGTGTCTAAAATCCAAAAACCTCCACTGCTTAAGTAGAGTAGAATAATTTTTTCTCTACAGGTAACTTTATTTTTCCTCTGCTGTTTTTGATTCTTCTGAATAATTTGCCTTTATCTAGAACTGTCATAATTCACCTTCTTTTCTAAATGAATTATGACTATTCTTCTCAGTACACAAACCTTGAGTCCACCAGCAAGAAGGGAGAGACAAGAGAAAGACTGATGATAATATGTATTTTTAACTTTGGAGCCTATGTGGCTTTACATTGTTTCAGCCAACCTTAGTGTAAATTTCACGCCTCCTACAACAAGCTTCTATATAAAAGCATGATTATTTTTCACACTAGAAAATTCTAGTGGAATAATTGCCAAACAATTGTGGGGCATTTTTCCTGCTAAATCGAAATGAACAAAGAGAATCAACTGTTTCACACAAACATCTTGTACTTCAAAATCATGAAAAGTACCTGTGTGAGGAGCTGTATAATCCACAGTGTATCCTTCGAGTTGCATCAATTCCTGAGGCTCAGATTTCTTTTCTCTGTAACTGCACATTGCAAATGTGTATTGGCTAACCTGAATAAGAGATGACTTCTTAATCGTTGAACTCCATTCCTGAATTATATAACACCCGCATCATTGTTCAAATTAGCTTTCAGATGTGCTGAAGAAATAAATTCCCCTTTTCCCAGAAATATTTACAGTGTAAAATTGTGTTTTCTTTCACCTTCCTACCAAAAGGAAGGGAAACCAAAGCCATAAACACATCTGTCTGCAGTTTCCTGAAAGGTTATTTATTTGAGGCTGTTGCTTTATGAAAAATTGGAAAGAAGCAAGTTAGGGAAAATACTTGGAGGGAGCTGCCTGCTTGTCACAGACCTCTAAATTGTTTGCATGTATTCCATGAGAGCTCTCTTCACTCTCTTCTAAACTGAACCTGTGGATTTAATTTCTGATACATGGCATAGCAGTAAAAAATTTTCAAAATCATCAATTTTATTGAATGAAACAACTGCTCAGACTCCTCCATCACTCATATTTGTATATCAACAGCTCAGCATAACCGCGCTATACAGACAATTTCAGCCATCAAAAAGGAAGCTAGCAGACACTAATAGTGGAAATGCATAGGACAACCAGCTTTTCCCAATTCCTTTATCCACTACATGTATTTAAGGATCAGTTCGTGGAAGAGCTGGGGCTATTGCTTAGAAATCAGCAAATCACTGCTGCTACTTCATAGAATAATGGGTGCTCAAAAGTCAGAACTATGTACAACACATTTTCACACAAAACCAGAACCAAAACACCTTATTACATAGTAATTCTTCATGGTAGAAAAGACAGTCCTCTTCCTATAACTGCATTTACCTGGGTTTCCCAATTTTCTATAGTTCCTAGCACCCACCTAGTAGACGTTTTATCTTCTTTGTAACAAAGTTGAAAGCCCACAGTCTGTGCATGCATGAGAGATATGCACAGAACTGTGGAAATGACTTGTGAGCACTTGTGTGCCACTAGGGGATGTCCCCACAGGGCAGAAAGACCCCACATTCACTGTGTCAGTAGAAAGCATTACTGCAAATCTGGAGATTAACTCTGTCCCCACTGCAAGGCATTTCTGGTAGCTTGCTTCAGGGGATTATCATGAAGAACTAGCATGCATAGCTAGGGTCTTTAGAAAAAAAAATTATCCAGGAAACAAGTGACAATTTTTAAACTTTAGAAGAGGCGAAATTAAAATGGCAGAAGTGAAACTGTAAACACAGTAAGTCTAGCAGAGGCTTTTTATCTAACATGTTATGTCCTTGTCTTTTTTTCAGTGTGAAATTAATAACCTTTTAGAGAGATGACCAAATTGCAAAAGGAGGAAAAGCAAATATAATGAAGAAGATAAAATTTCCAGGCTCTGTAACCTTCCTATAATATTGAGCAGTTCTTTCACAAACTGCTAACAACTGATATGTGTAGCAATAATGAAAATGCACATTACTCACATCACGCTCCTGAAAAATCAACATAATTCATCTAATTTCATCCCTGACTTAAATTTCAAAAGCATGCATAAATCATACTGATAACTTCTGTTTTACATCTGAATTTCATGGCCTTAATATTTCACTAACATAATCTAAAAGCCAATCCAAAGAGGAAGAGCCATCAATATGTCAATAATATATCAATGCAATGGGCTGATATTCATTGCTGAATACTTACATGTATTGACCTCACTGGCAGTGTATATATATTATGGCTGGGCTATATAAATGAGTCAGAGCCATCTGCACAGTACATATTGATTAATATAGCCTTACTCAGTTGCTTTAAAATGTATTTCTAAATCTCATCACAGTTGGAAAATTCCTGTAATATTCTTCTCCAGCATTTCAATTTCAGCACAGAAAGCAGATGATAGTTAAAATTAATTTGTCTGGAATAAGCTGGTCTCTCAGACTATGTTTTTCTTAGGTGTGCACTTTGTAACTCAGATGATGTTTATGGCTTAGAGAAAGAGAACAAGGCCTTTCTTTTTGTGAAAGGAGGGACATATAGTGGGAGGAGTGTGAAAGAAGAGAACGAAGGGCAAGGGAGCATTCCAGCTGTTTTTCCTATTTTTCTTGTAACTTTTATTTTCCATTCACATTCATTCCTTAACATACGTATTTTACAGAGATTTTCCCAACATTTACCAATCAGTAAGTCACAAACAGCCCTTGTATCTTCCAGGAGGACCTTGGTAAAATCAAAGACAAAATTAATTCAGTAGATTTTCTGGAAGATCCTGTTCAGCCTTATAATCATTACTTACTGATCATCAATAAATAAACCAATTCAAACTATACTGACATCAAGCTCAGCAAGAATAACACACAAATACTCTTACCTTTTAACTTTTAAATTGACCACTGCTGGAAAACTATCAGTGGAATATTTCAAGGTTCCAACAATTTCATTCAGAAATTTGTAGGTTTCAGTTATCAGTTGCTCAGAGCGATCATTTATATGAATGTAAAAGTCAGTGACATTATTGTTTGCTACAGATATATGTAATAAAATATATCTTGGATATCTCTATCTCTGAGAAGCTGGCAGTAATACTGCATATATTGACTTAAGACACTGATTTATAAATAGCTGTAGAAACCATATTTAAGAGAACTTATAGTCCAAGACTTCTTTTAATGAAATTTCACGACAGGCTACTAACCTGAACAAGAACAAAGTAGCGTTTTTTCCATCGCTTCCAAACCTTCTGTCCTAGAGCATACAAGTATCTGCAGAGGAAATAATAAAGACAATGTTCTTCCATTAACAGGAAGCATGATAATAGAAGGACTCAATACAAATGATTCTATTTAATTGCTCCACATCCTGAGGTAGGTACTTTTCTTTTTCAATGCTGCCACATCTAAGAGCTGGTTTTTTTCATTCTAGTTACTTATTCCATAGAAATACGGGCATTCCTTTCCACACAAAATATGCCAAAAAGGCAGGAACAAATGATCTCATGTTTAAGAGTTACCTGCTTCTTACTTTTATTTCACCAATTGCTTCTGAAAATAGAAAAAAATAGCTTGAATTATAACACTTTTGATTACACAGAAATACTGAACGTTAGAAAAAATTAAACTCCCCAACATTTCTTTTCCATTTGTTTTCCATAGATTTGCTAGTGTTTCTCCATGCTATGACAAGGCAGCCACAATGTCAGTTTGTGAAAATGCTCATATAACAAAATCCCAACAAACAAGACTTTTTTCTGCCAGAATAAATAGAACACAGTCTACCAAACAAAAGCCCCTCGCTACTTTAGATTATAGTAAAGTCCCTATTACCTCAGCAATTACCAGGCTTTGCAGCAGATGGTATTATCAGGAGTATCAACTGGTGAGATGATGTCTCAACTGATGTTGATACTGTTTGGTGGTAGAGGAAGGAGTCCCACTACCAAAGTAGCAGCAAGCTTCATGGCATTATAGTAATACTTCTTTCTTTTACTGTAGTCATGCTGCACTGTTGTTAACTGTTGCAAGTGGAAAAGGATGAGCTGTGGCACTGTGTGCAAAAGCCTCCAAATGGTAAGGAACTGCTGCTTAAAATCTGACAGGAAAGCAAAATATCAAATACAAGATGTCCCTTCTGGTTGGGCAGCTTATATCAAAGGGATCATAACAATGAGGTTTGTCAAAGGTTAAGCAAAGATCAATGAATACTGACTTGACAGGGCACACTGTAGATGATGCTGGCACACGTATCAGCGAGAAGAACAACCAGAACTGGGGATGGTTGGTTGGGTAGCTGGTAGATGTACCAGAAACTTTGAATTAAGAGAATAAGGTTTCCTGTCCTCTACTTTCTGATGACTTTGGGGTTCTTTTGCCCTTTGTTTCTGAACTCAATTGAAAACTAGCGATCAACTGATGTGTGAAACAGGCAAGGAATGTACAGTAAAAACCTTTTTCATACAGTCAAGAACATCTGTTATGGCCTTACATATCACAAAGGACAAATTTTTGACAGTGTAATACTTATTAACCATGATGGCCTGTCAAACCACATAATGGCTCCCTTATTACTATAACACAGGGATTTCACCCTTCCTCAGCCTGTTACACCCATACTGAAGCTTTTTATTCATATGAGAGAGAGGACAGCTGGCTTTGTGTACATGACTACTGTGTGATATAGCTTTCTTTGAACAGTCAAGATCCCACCACACTCTTTTTAACTTCTTCATTCAGTGATTATTTAATAAGAAGAAGAGTAAGAGGTATGTCAGAAAGGGTACCAAAAAAAAAAGGCCTACTAGGGTCTATTTGAAAGTTTATAATGTTTAGCAACTAAAGAAGCATTTACCTTACAGATTGACAGGCACATATTGCCCTACAAAATATGAACTCCTTTAATTTTCGTATGTGTTTCAAAAATGCCAGACATGTTCCTCTAAATCACAACATTTATCTTCCCAAATCACAGCATGTTGCCATTACCCTTGTTAATCTCTTTCTACTGCCACAGAGTGGAGGTGGAATGAGTGATAAATTTCGCTCAGCCTTGAAGGCAAATGACTGGGGAGGAAGGAAAGTAAAAGGGTCCACCTGTGGCCTCTCTCAGTCCTCAGCCCACCCTGTTCTTCATAGTGAATTTGTCACCACAACCCTTAAAATATCCTGTAGATTTTTATGTTGGAGGAAAACTGCCCCATGGACCGCATGCATCAAATGAGAATACGTGGTTCTCAAATGCTATGCTACAAAGATGTCCTGATCATGTTCTCACCCTCTTGGCAAGTCTTAAATGGCTGCAAAGGAGCCTTAGATTAACACAAGGTTCCTTATACTCAAGATTAATCCTGGTAGCAGCAGCAGCAGTGACTTCATGTTCGAACAGGAACACTACAGAAAAAAAGCAATCCAACCTTAGAAACACCACATTTAATTAATTGTTTTTCAATATTAACTGATAATCTAAAATAATTTTTAAATTATTACAGCTCAGCTAAATAATGGGAAGAAAAAATCAAGCATATTTGGAATGTGTAAATATAAGTGTGCTTGCCATCTTCAGTATCTTTATATTACTCACATAACTTTCAGTGCCTTAAGACTAATACACCTGCTTCTCTATGTATTTTTATGTACTAGTGTACATAAAAAATAGGACCTTGATCGAACATGTTGAGTCATTAATTGCTATACAAATGCATTTTCTAACATTTTTGCAGTCATATGGAAAAACAATCATACACACAATACAAGTTCTGAGCAGTTTTACAATTTTCTTTTTTTAAACAATATTTAATACTGCTTTCTTTCTCCTCACTCACTCTTGAATAAAAAGTAAAAATTGGATTTGTACGAAATCAAAGATTTACCTGATTGTAGATCATAATGCTTATAATATTGCAGAAAAATAAGAATTTAAAATTCAGTTAATTTCCTGTAAATAAATAAAAATATAAGCATTTCACTTCACTGCAAAACACAAACACCTAGATGAAAATGTTTAATATATGACCTTGTCTCATTCAGAATTAATTTTTGCTGCAGAAATAGAATAAGCAAATAGAATGAACATTTTCTTAAAAAAGTCTGAGCATCACTATATTTTAAATATATGAAGGCTGAATATTTTCACCATGCAATTCCTTTCTGTTACAAGAATGCAAAACCATATTGCTAAATATTATAGTTTAATTATGCAATGGCATACACAGGAAAGAAGATGGCAGCTTATTTGCTTTAAGACCATGCTGTGAGAGTGCAGGGTTCTACTTTTTGATGAAAAATATCAGCACTAATGAATAGCTGAAAAACATAATTGAGTGTAGAATACCGGAGCTATTCACTGCTGGAGAAATGAGAAAGGACTTATTACTTCTACAGAGATCATTTTTAGACTGCCCTTTTTATTCTAAGGAATGAAGCAATCTATCTACATCTTGAATGATAAATTCTCTACTTGTAAAAGGCTTCATTTATCACAAACAATGAAGAAATATAGAAAGAAAAATCAATACATGTAGCAGTTTAGTCCAGCAAAGGCCTTTCTTAAAGAGAAACCTCAGTCAAGGTTGAAAGAGCAATTAATGCAGTCTCAAAAATCTGGGCCACTCTGATAGAGTTCGGTTAACATGTGGCAGAAGTAATCATCCACTTGTGAAAATGATTTTCAGTTCATTCTCAAACACCTTTCAGACACTCATGATCCCATTTAACTGACAACAATACAGGCTATCTGTGGGCATCATTGCATTCGCTGTGAGAGCCAATGGGGACCAAATGCCCACAGGCACTTTCAGTCATCCCTGCACGCTTACATAAAAGGAATCTTCCTTGCACCGAATTCCTTCTTTTATTTAACCCCGCAAGATTAAGCCATTTTTTTGTCTTCATCTGAGGACAAGAGAGAAAACTGATTCAAGAAAACAATATGACCTGGGTCATAAGAAACATAGCTGTAAACATTCTTGAATTCATTTTAATACTCCCTGTGTTCTTCAGAAAGAGAACTAAATAAGCCCTCAACAGAGGGAACGAAAAAAATCAGCATAAACTTCTACTGCAGTTATGCCTGCTAACGATAAAAAATGAAACCGAAGAATGTCAAGTAATACAAAAAGAACGGCCACAGAAAACAGTTCCATTTATTCCAGTGAGCAAGATACTCATAATACAAACAGGAAAATCTGTGGGGATTTTTTTTCCTTTAAACAACTTTTCACTTTAGAGTATAAATGGTTATTGATATGCTGAGAGATCAGGTATCCCTAGGTTCTTTAACAGTAATACCTTACTGCACTCCAGAGTGCTTCAGCATTTGTGAATATGCATGCCAGTACTTAGGGAACCTGTGAAGTAACTGCAATGGCAACTTGAGAATTATTAATCCAATTTATGTCACATCATAAAGCCTATCTGGTATGTAAAGTGGGAGTGTTTGTCAAGACAGAAAAATATCCTTTAGCCTTTAGAGAATTCTGTGCAACAAAAGAGTGACATCCTTCAGATGCAACATAAATGGAGAAAAGTGCTCCAGTACTAATGTAATCTAATTGTAATGTAAACTGCAAAACAGCTGGTGCTGAAGAGCAGACACGCACTCCCCGTGCTTTTTGATAAATGTACTTTGGTCTGAACCCATGGACCAAACAGCTACCAGTGGCTGCAGAAGACAGGAGTGCACCCCTGGAACTCATCTCTTGCTTCTTCCATCTAAAAGGATAACAGTCTGTGAATATGAACTGCTCTGTGAGGTGAAACGAAGAACAGTAAAGCAGCAAAAACTAAGAGATTAGTTTTAAAAATCAAAATATTAATTTAAATATTAATAGTGATATAGTAGAAAAAGTTTCAGTTGCACTGCTGACCCTTGAGCATCTAATTTGGCTGTAGAAATAATTCTTTACATTGCCAGACCTAAAATCAATTCAGAAGCATGCTAAAGTGTCCAGAAACATCTAACATCCTGCCCAGACACTCCTCCATCTCAATGGAAGCACAGGACACTGTGACTGGAAAAACTGGTGACCCTTTTTCCAGACAAGCAGTGATATTATTTGTCATCTTGAAAGCCTGAATGTCAAAAGACCTGTTTATATGAAAAATATACTTTTGTACCAGGTCCCACAGTGCCACTGATAGAATCAGTCAGAACACCCTGATGTAAAACAAATCAATGAACTAGGCTGCCAACTGAAGTCATGCCAACTCTGGAGAGCTGAAAACAGCCCATTTTTGGGAAGTGTAGCTAAGGCTAGTAATAGCACTGAACTCTTTCAGGTATACTAACTGCTTTGGATATCTCTAGCTGGTTATTTATTGCATTTCACAATCTAAAAAGCTACTTTTGAACCACAATTTTATCAAGAACATGAACCTCTGCAGGGATACTTCTGGTTTTTTTTTTTGGAAATGACACAAAATGCACATATTTCCATACCGAAGATTGCCAGTTCTAAGTATTTTTGTGACATTTGTCATCATTACTGTAGGTATTTTAAAATAATTTTAGATTAGTATAAAGACACCTATTGAAGACATGAGGAAACAGGAATCCCTATTTGTGATTTTAAACGAACCACAGAAATTATGATGAGATAGTCTATCACTTTCCTTCCATTTGTGGAATGGAGAATACCATGTTATGGTATTTAAAACCAACTTTAAAAAATCCTTGATAGCTGGATTTTTTTAAAAAAACCTCTACAATAATTCAGGAAAAACTACAAGACTGAAGTTGTAGAACATAACAGTTTAACAAGTCCAACTTAATTCTCTTAATTTTCATAATAGTAATGTTCCTTGACACTTCAGTAGTGCTTTATAATCCTCAGGTAACTACTGACTCACAACACATCCAGAGAGGGAGTCTGGCATTATTACATTCCTTCCCCATTTCTATGAGAGGGAAACAGGTGGGGAAGAGCAAGAACTGTTCTGAACCTGAGGTCCTAATGCAACAGAAGCATTCAGGAAAGCTTCAAACCAGACCTTATCTCCCAGACACTTGAAAATGCATTTCAGAAGATGGTAAAGCTGTTCAGATATTTTGCTCCATTTGTCACAACATGCATCCATGAATTAAAAAAAAACCCCATATATATATTCCAAAGGGAAACAGGAAGTTAAAGGACCTGTTTTGGCAGGTCCTTTATGGCAACTTCAGTGACCAAGTTTCCTGAATACTTTGTATGCATCTAGCATAAACTACTAGGGGCATGTGTCATCTTTGGTTTCCATTGGGTGTATTAGAACCTTAAAGTGCCAAGATTCCAAACTTGGGCAGTCCAATTAGTTGCCTGAAAATGGATGAAATGAAGGAGCCTATCTGCACCTAAGCATCACAAAGAGGAGACAATGTGGCATTGACATAAAACATGTTTATTGTTTGCAGTCTGACAAGCACTCAATCTAAAGCACAATTCAGAATAACATATATTAGTTTGCTCTTTTCAGTCAGTTCTATGAAGCAAAGCTTCTGTAGATGCAATGACCAAACATAGCTGGCAGTGAATACAATAAGTTGACTGTAAAGATTTCAAAACACTTGTCACATTTAGTAGAAAAAAATCTCTTCAGCTGCATTACTACAGTGCAATCCAGAACAAAAAGGGCTAAAGTATTTTTGTAAAAAATACATGTTTACCTGTTAGCACTTTTTCAGTTTGCAAATACAGATACTTCTGCAACAGAGGGGGAAATGTAACCCCCTTCTTGGAAATTGCATCCAACCTTTGAAATGGGCAGTGTCTCCTCCCACTGCAGAAATCAGAAGCTTTTTATTGGGAACTGAGTGACTTTCTCCTGGATTAAAATGTTGACACTTGATGTTCTTGTACATTGGAAAATTCCCTTTTAATTGAGCAGACTTCAGATACATTGGAACCAATGCATATAAACTTCACTTTTCATTCAACTCACAACAGCAAAACCCCACGTAATGCTGCCTGTATCGGAGGTGCAGACTGTCTCCATTGCATCTCCAGAAGCTCTAAGGAACGTCAGAATAGCTCTACGGAATGTAGGAATAGTGCCGGACATTATTTCCATTCTCACACAATAAGGCAGCTGTTGTGGCTTGTTTCCATGAACTGAGTTACATTTTGTCGTGCATTTTAGGCATTACTGGACAGGTTTGTGAAAGAAATTCAATGTGATAGAATGTTAGTGCACTCAAAGAGCTGTAAATGGCTCATTAAGTCCTTGCTCTGCAGATGGAGAGCATCTGAAAGACCACTGAGACTTCTCTTAGGAACTTTCCCAGTCATCTACTGATGGCTACAGTGGGAGACCTGCTACTATGTCAGATAGACATTTGCTCCAACAAAACAAGCCTTTTCTACCACTTGCATAGGGACATCCTGCCTTGGAAAACCTACCAGTGGAGAATGACAACTCTAGATGATCCTTTAATCAAAAGTTACAGTAAAAGAGATTATTTATTCTCCTGGTTGCCTTTTGATGATGATACACAAGTCAGAACAAGGCAGAAGACTTTCAGAGTATGGCACAGCCAATCAGTTCCTTTAAAATAGCTTTTTAAAGAAATTTTGCTATTCAGAACACATGTAGAGTTGTGGAGATGAGGAGTCAAAACCAATTCTGATTCCATGTCACTTCAGCATTTTTGAAGAAACTTTCTCCATGAAAAAAATGTGCAAATGGCTACCCAAGAGCACATTTAAGCCTGTACCTTCAGGCAATAGGATGCAGAGGGAAGCAGCAACTGGATGGAAGCATGTAGTTATACATCCCCAGAATTTTCTCCCAAACTTATGCTATTACTGTTATAGAAGTTTCTTTATCCAGAAATGGTGTTGGTGTACTTACTTGTTAAATGGACTTCTGTTTCAATGAATGTTTTTCTCAACCTTTTAAACTTCCAAAATCTACACCTACTAGCACAGCTCCACATCTTAACTACCTTTGCCTAGAAGCAGCTCCTTGGTTTGGTCTAACACAGCTACTGGTACTATTTGGCATTTGTCTTATGGCACTAGAAGAGAAAGCTTCCAGTTTACATTTACATTATGACTGCTAACATAATTGGACAATTATTCTTGGAAATGCCATACAAACAATCTTATGCTGACTTCCGTTGGCTTTATTCTAGGAAATGATACAATTGCATCATTGAGGAATATATCCACTTGAGGAAATGTATTTAGTATTTCATTTCATTATCAAGGTTGGAAGGGACCTTTCAGATCATCTAGTCCAACCATCAGCCCAACTCTGACAAGCCTCATGCCTGAATGGGGACCTGAACCCCTGACCCTCAGATTAGGAGTGTGATGCTCTCCCAACTGAGCTATACATCGAGGTATTCCTTCATGAAATTCAGGATTTTTAAAATGGATTAAGATAATGAAGAGAAAATAAAGATCCTAAAGAAATGTTAATAAACTAGGAATAGCTTGAAAATAGTTGTTTTCAGTGGCTTCACAAAACCAATAAGAGTGATATACAAGACATATCAAGCTAAACTAACAATAATGAACTTGCTCTTTGTCAGAAATTCATTATGGTAACAAATACAAAGAAAATAAAAACATTCTAATCCATTGTCCTTGCATCAGAATTATTAAACTGCATCTGATTCACATGTAAAGCTGTAGAAATCAGACTTCAGGCATACAGAATTTACCACCTGTGAAGGAGCATTAGAGCCATCTACTGGGGTCACCCCATTCCTGCTGAATAGGATTTCTCTGATAATGAACTTTATCCCCAAAATAGCATTACTAAAGTGATATGCAAGTGCAAAACTGCTATTACATAAAAACAAAACAAAATTTAAAATATCCACAAAATCTCAGAGAAGGATGTATGCTGCAACACTGGATGAACGGTATATGAGGGAAGGCTTGAAACTTCAAGTTCTGGAAATAATTTTTAAAAATAGCGTTTGTCTGTATATAACATAAAGGGAAAAATGCCTTCTATGAGTATTTTGATGATTAAGTGGAAAAAAAATAACATTTTTAGTAACAATCATTCATTATTGTTTAAATCTCAGACTGAGATTTTTCAATATATTTCCTCCAACAGAGCCTTACAGGCATGTGTGCATAGATACATACTTAGACATAAAAAAATAAGGGGACTAATTTCCTGCTCTAACTACAGAGTAGTTACACTCACCATTAAACTTAATGTAATAGCTACGTCAAATCTCCAAATATTTAATGTAACAAAATATTATAGCTGATTTTATTTGAATTTTCAGAACTAAATTCCCACCTAGGGTTTAAGAATTTCTGCTTTAAGTATTTTAAACAGCATTCTATAGTTCCTTAGAAGATAACATTTGGAAAACGCTAATACAAACATGCAGTTGCTTTTCAGCATAGGCTCAAAAAATTATTAAAATTTTAAATCGTAAAAGCTTTCACAAGATAATATAAACAATCAAACCTGAGATTAATTTAGCTGTGTGCTCTCATTCTCACCCTTAATTTAACCATGCTGCCCTCCTGTGGATGTCAGGATATGTAGAATGCAATGGCTCAGGCAATGAAATCTAGTTCAAAATGATTTCTGCTACCTTTTAGTGCCTGACTCAACTAGGAAAGAAAACGCCATTCTGTAACCACAAAAAGTGGTTAAACTTCAGTGCAAGGAAACTATTCTGAATAAGTAGAATGTCTTATTATTGCACAAATCATATATATATGGGCACACAGAGTCATGGATGTTAATAATACATTTATTATCAACTTAGGGGGAGAACATCCATTGCATAATGACAGTTTATTTCAGCTGCTGAAGTACCAATATAGTTGAACACACATACTATAAAAGTTATCCAGCAACTTGAAAAACATAGAAATAATTTGCAGAAGTATCAGTATTTGGAAACGAAAGAACAGGTAAAATTCTATTTTTTCCAAAATGCACTCAAAGACATCTTGAGGAACTGATGAGTCAAAAAATATTTTATATCTTTAAATAAAAATATCAAAAATTATCTGGAATGTAAGAATCTAAAGTTAAGGACAGATATAATAGATCACTCAAAGAAATTGCCTCATGCAGAAGGATATAACTCTTTGATCAATTACATTTCCATAAATTCTCTGATACTATTTAACTAAAAATTAATATGATATACCATAACACTGATATAACTTGTGCCGCTCTACTCTGTGGAATTGTCAGATTTGTTAAATTATTGGTTTAAAACAGACTGGTATGGCAGAGATATCAAAACACTAAAATACAATATACTGCTGTTTTTCTTCTAGATCAAATTTGCTTATGCTGACAAATCATGCCTAAAGTCTTAATGATAAGAACGCTTAAAAATGCACCTTTCTTGCCACAGTTAAAGTAAAATTTCTAAAAGCTACAAAAGGTATAATGGTACCTTCAGATTCTAAAATGTATCAGAGTTAGAAAGTAAATACCTTTTCTTTACAAATGTTATTGTGCTTAACTTGGGGAAAAAAAGGAAAATGCTAAATTTGAAGTCAAATCACTCCCTGCCAAAACATTTTATGCATTATTGGTAAGACTGTGAAGTAAATAAAAAGTCTGAGGAAAGCAAAAAGCTGAAAGGTATTATTTTAGACAAGACATTTAGATTCAAGGTGCGATTTTGTGCCAATTAGTGAAGCTGCTAACGTGTCATATCAATAAAAAACAATTGACCTAAGTAGTGAGTCTAATTAAATAAGATAATTAAATGCTTCTCAATATATAATAAAATAATGGCTGAAAGTGTTCCATAGTGTTGTCTTTTTGTTTTGCTATTATCTGCTTTTCTCCGAGTTTTAATCAGTGTATCCATATGCATTAAAGATAGTGTCCAGTTGTTAATGTGTTGGTGGCAGGAGTTTGCAAAGAAAAAAAACTAGCCTTCCATTAAGTAGCACACATATAGTGCAATGAGTGCAGCATTTGTGATTAAATTGAATGCTCACATTGTAGAATGGCAATAAAATTTTGTATGACATATGATTACTCTGTTAATTTCATCTTAATCATACAATACTAATTTAAGGATCAGCATTATCTTCTGTTTCAAAATGGATTCAGTGTTTCCCAACATACAAAATGGTAAATTTGCATTTTTTCTGACGAGTCTGATCATTTGTAGGTTTTTTTTTTCATTAGCAGTGAATGAAAGAAAAGCTACTGAATTTTTTGGGATCTTAATCAAGTGCATGCTCTCAGTCACCAGCAATATTGGTTATATTTAATACCAGCCCAATTCTGCTTCTTGTGTAAGAACTCAAATTTCATTTGAATGCATTAACTTCTCAGAAGGTGTTTCTAAATGCCTCAAGTGATAGATAATGCAAATGATACACCATGGCCATGTAGGAGTAGTTCTGCTTCCCAGTCTACTGCTCTAAACCTAAAAGGTTCAGCCATAAAACCCTTCAGATCTCTGCTTGTCTTTGAAAACTAAGTCTTGCAACCAGATGAAAAAGGTTAGAGAGACACAAACATTCAGTTCTCGGAAAAGAGACTGGCCAACAGAGGTCCAGCTGTAAAAAGAGCACATCATCAAATAGACTTCTCCATTCCAGCACCACTACAAGCTGAGGCAAGTTTCTTATTCTCTTCTAGTTGGTCAAAGATACGGTGCATTCCACTTAAAAGCCTGAATTTTATATGTTTTTAAAATTTAAATAAACTTAAAATGTCAGAAATGGAGAAACACATGAAAATAAATTCTTACTTTTCTGAATTAGGGTTACTAGTTTTGTGTTTAGGAATCTCTTCTCTCACGAGAGCCCTACAACATTTCATCTTTGGAATAAAAGTTGAAGACAGCAGATGGCAATTTTGGGTTGGCAATCTTCTAACATTATCAAAGGAGCTCTCCATCTGGCAAAGCAAGGTAATGTGGTCTGACCCTGACAGAGACTTAGCAGTGTAATTCAAACCTCCACCTACTACAACTCCCCTGCCAATTTATCCCTGGTTTGCTCCATAAAAGCAGCATGAAAGACAATCTAACAGGTCTTTTCTGTCTCTAGATCCAAAGATGAGCCATTTGCAGGATTTAACACATCATTTCATGTGAATTTTTCACATAACTGATCTGTTTTGTCATTTATGCATAACAAAAATTAAGAAGTCCCAAACATCATGAAGAGACAAAACAGTAATACATCATTAAATGTGCAGGAAGTTAATTTGGGATGGAATTAAATAAAAATAGGTTTGTGATAGTAGGCTAAAAACGATTATTTGTAGAACACAAATTCTAACTCCCTTAGAGCTTTTATTTAAATGAAAAGACAGAGTGAGCTCACTGTGCTGAGCTCTATGGGACAGCACTGCTACAGTAATGACACCACAGAAGCCATCTGCCCACCATGGTGATGCCATGATGTTGCTTACTCAGAGATGTGAGATGTAATTGAGGACCCTGACAAAATGGTACAGTATGGAAGTGTCAACATAGCTGTGTCAACATTTAACAGGATGCAGACCAAATGGCTCTTGCAGTGCTGAATATACTATTGAATGCAATACCATTATCTTTGTAATTATGCTGCTGTGGAGAAAGACACCCCACAAACACTGAACTTCATTGATAAAAAGTTCTCTCGCCCTTTAAATCCAGTAAATAATTTCTACCTAGAAAGAATAGTGTACTGTCACTTGAGATTTCAATCCAACCTCTAGAGCAGTAAAGCACAACTTTATATAAACACACTCAGTATATGCCCGAGACTGCATTCTGGAAGATTATACACATTACCCACAAGCAGCATTCAAAATTTACAAAATCGATTATGCTTATGAGAACAAAGTAAGGGTTCATACTAAAAAATGACAAAACTTAAGTGAATTTTTACCTTCTTACAAGTAACAGATGGACAGTGCAAGTGACAGAAGGACACCACAGGCAGGTGGGCTGCCCCCCATCCTTGCATACTCTCCATACTGCCCCCATACTGGCACTCCCTACAGAAATAATGCCAGACCATGCCAGAACATAGATAATGTCAACCTATGTCAAGTGGAAATAATCTTAAATTCTGTGTCACCAATTACTACATGGTACTGCATCTTTTCCCTGCATGATGTATGTGCTATGCCTAATGGGAGGAAGGATAAGCAATATAAACCATACATAAAAAAGAAACAAGTGGAAGGCCTACAGGTCATGGAAGGAGGAACTGACCACTTGGGAGGAATATAAGACTGTTGTCAGAGGATGTAGGGAGGCAGCTAGGAAAGCTAAAGGCCTCCTTAGAATTAAGCCTTACAAGACCAGTCAATAACAACATGAGGAGCTTCTTTAAATACAATGTAAGGAAAACACACCCTAGAGGCAGTGTGGGCCCTCTGATGAATGAGGTTGGTGCACTGGTGACTGAAGATATAGAGAAGGCAAAGTTACTGAAAGCATTCTTTGTCTCTGTCTATACCACTGGAGGCTGTCCTGAGGAGCTTTGCACCCCTCAGACCCCAGAGGGTATTAGGATTAAGGAGTAGTGTGCCTTGGTTGATGAGGATTTGGTTAGGGACCAATTAAGTAATCTGGATCTACACAAATCCATGGGTCCTGATGGGATGCATCCAAGGGTGCTGAGAGAGCTGGCAGAGGTCATTGCTAGGCCACTCTGTAACATCTTTGGTAAGTCATGGGAAACAGGAGAGGTGCTCGAGGACTGGGGGAAAGCAAATGTCACTGCAGTCTTCAAAGAGGACAAGAAGGAAGACCCAGGTAACTGTAGACCAATCAGCCTCACCTCTGGAAAGGTGATGGAGCGTCTTATCCTTGGTGCTGTCTCTAGGCTATCAAGGATAAGCAGGTCATTAGGGGCAGTCAACATGGATTCACCAGGGGGAAGTCATGTTTGACCAACATGATATCCTTCTACAAACACATAACAAAGCAGGTAGATGATGGTAAAGCAGTGGACGCAGTCTAGCTTGATTTTAATAAAGCATCTGATACTGTCTCCCACAGCATCCTCACAGCTAAATGGAGGAAATGTGGTCTGGACAATTGGATAGTGAGGTAGACTGCAAACTGGCTGAAGGAAAGAAACCAGAGAGTTATGGTCAATGGAACAGAGTCTAACTGGAGGCCTGTGTCTAGTGGAGACTCTCAAGGATCAGTATTGGGACCAGTACTGTTCTAATATATTAATCAACGACTTAGATAAAGGACTAGAGTGCACTAACAGCAAGTTCGTTGATAACACAGAGCTGGAGGAGTGGCTGATGCACTGGAAGGCTGTGCTACCATCCAGCAAGACCTGAACAGACTGGAGAGTTGGGCAGGGAAGAATTCAATGAAATATAACAGGGACAAGTGTAGGGCCTTACATATGGGCAAGAACAACCCCACGTATCAGTATAAGCTGGGGACTGAGCTGTTAAGTGAGCAGCACAGGGGAAAGGGAGCCGAGGGTCTGATGGACAATAGGATGGCCATGAGCCAGCAATGCGCCCTTGTGGCCAAGAAGGCCAATAGCATCCTGGCATGCATTAGAAGGATTGTAGTCAGTAGGTTGAGAGAGGTTCTCCTCCCCTCTCTACTCTGCCTTGGTGAGACTACAGCTGGAGTACTGTTTCCCATTCTGGGGCCCTCAGTTCAAGAAGTACAGGGAACCACCTGAGAAAGTCCAGCGCAGGGCCACAAAGATGAAGGGATTGGAGCACCTCCCTTACAAGGAATAGCTGAGGGAGCTGGGTCTCTTTAGCTTAGAGAAGAGGAGACCAAGGGGTGACCTTGTTAACGTCTGTAAATATGTAAAGGACGAGTGCCAGGAGAATGGAGCCAGGTTCTTCTGAAGTGACTTCCATAATAGGACTTGGGGCAAAGTGTGAAACTGGAACACAGGAGGTTCCACATAAATATAAGAAAAAACTTTTTCACAGCAAAGGTGACAGAACACTGACACAGACTGCCCAGAGAGGCTGGGGAATCTCCTTCTCTGGAGACATTCAAAACCTGTCTGGATGCATTCCTGTGTGACCTGGTCTAGGTGTTCCTGCTCCAGCAGGGAAACTGGACTAGATTATCTCTGGAGGTCCCTTCCAGTCACTGATATTCTATGATTCAGTGATAGTGATTTCAATTATGTTTGATCCCACAGTCTGGGAAAATGAGATCATTATTAATATACATAGTCACCTAACCAATGTTATGAATTTCATGATCATGTAGACTAATGACCATACAGAAAGTTTCCAGAGAACTTGGAAGTTAGATGGCAAAAAAGTTAAAATTACAAAACAAAATTTAAAAACATGATTACAAATATATATTTTATATACATTTGTGCAATAGATAATGAACTAGTGACACTTAGAATGAAATTACATTCAAAGACAGAATATTCAGACAGTAAAAATTTGGTGTATTTATGGAGCAATAACTATTCCTCAAGTTATAACTAGAAATCAGAGTGAAAGTCAGATGTAGTACTAAATTATAGTTTTCCAAACTTATTACTGCAAATTCTGTAACACCTCTGATAATTTTTTCCATTGTTCACCATTTTTCTAGTAAAAATAAGAAGCCTGCTCTGTACTCATTTTAGAATGGCAAATGACACATCAAATAAAAGAGACCCACTTGTATTTCACTTTTTAAGTGACTAAACTGCTTGTGTTCTTCCACGCAAGGACAACTTAGCTCTTGCAAACTTCCATCTCTTTGCATTGGGCAGCATAATTCTGGTAGCCATTGGTGGTTACAAATCCTTCACAGGTTCCTCAGTGAGATAAGCTCAAATACTGCTCTTCCCACCATTCATCCTTTACTTCACTCTCCATGGTAAGATCATCACAGGTGATCTGCCATCTGGATACAGGCCTTAATCTCATCCCTCTGCTGCAATAAGTGGATCTTTTTAACAGGTACCCTATGAATTAGTCTCTCCCGCAGTGATGCAGCATTCAGATTTGCTCAGGTGGAATAGGCATGAATCAGGAGTTAGCCACATGAAGTATAATAACAAGTCCTCATCACCATTATTATGGTCTAGAAGTAAGAACTTCTTTAATGCAATAAACTTAATATTGTTGCCAAGGTATTTTCCACTTCTTTTCTTCTCACACATTGTCCTGGTTTGGGCCCAAAATTACTAAAGGACCACCCCAATGACAGATGGCCCCCCCTCCTCTCTCTGAAGAGAGGAAGGAATGAGGAGATTTGTGAGTTTAGAAGAATTCCAAACTACTTTAATAGATAATGAAATAATAGATAAAATTAAAAGGAAAAGATAAAAAGGTATACAATATTTACAAAACNAGGACACACATGCATGCAAAGACCAGGAAATCCAGATGGGGACAGATTTAGAGTTGACAACTGAAGACATAAATTGGTAATATAGACTGGTAAAGCCTACTTTGCTGTTCTATGGGTCACTGGGATGCCCAGTCACAGGTTCTTAGATCAGACACAATAAGAAGAAAAAAACCTGGTATTTGCACCTCAATGCAAGACACCAATAAGGCAAGACATATGAGATGATCCATGTCAAAAGAATAAAACTTTAACATATGTTGTTGTAATTGTTGCCAAGTAACATTTACATTAGCCAAAGACCTTTTAGCCTCCCCTAGAAGCCAAGATAGAGCTTAGATGGGACAAGCTGAGTGAAGGAATACTTCGTACCCTAGATATCACGCTCACTATATACACGGGGGTTGGCTAGGAGACAGGAATCCATGACTGCTACTTGGGATGAGCTTGTGAAAAAATTGGTGTTGCATAGTCTTATTTTTTTATGCCATCCCTATTACCATTCAAGAAGCTAAAACACAATGCTCCTACTTTCCTGATAAAAAGTTTGTCCAACCTCAGGCAAAATCCCACAAAGCTTTAAGACAAGAAATGGAAACACAAGGCCATCACCCTTCTCCCCTACCCATCCTTCCCCCTGCCTAACCAGGTGGGGGGCCAGCAGGCCCACCAGCCTTTCTCCTCCCACCATGTCCCCTTGGAAAATGCCACTCACCACTAGCATGTCCTGCAGCACAGGCACCAG